>MJUT01064901.1:360206-371622 GCA_002080005.1 Gigantidas platifrons | reverse complement strand
GATTAGACTTTGGCTAACGTTATATTTTGTAAAGCATATTTTATTTTAATCACATATACAAACAATATTAACAAAGGATCACAACAGAGGTATAACTAACACTGGAATATCTTGAAGCGGCGATTACTTTTGGTGGGTAAAAGGGCGTATAGCTTGTCTTACACAGGGGGGTGTAAGACAGAAAAATCTTTTCCCGTGAAAATTGAGAACTACTTTATCCTCTGTGTAAGAAAAGAATTTCACACTACTTTTCTCGTACAAATGTTACGTTTCGCAAAATATCATTGTATCAATAAAATAGTTTAAAGATTTACGTTTTGTGTATTTATCTAATCAGCCACTTATCAATTGCCCCTGGAAATGATGTTACAATAGAAACATACATCTCTTTCGCATCAGATTATGCGGTACACATCAAAAACACACGCTTACAAATGCTTTGTTTTGTTTATATTCCATCGAGCGTTTTCCCGAAAAATTGTTTACCATGTTGCTGAAGTAAATAGTCGATTTATCGATATACATCCGTGTCTTGGCAATATTTCAAATGTATTTCACAATAAAAAATACAATGTATTTAATAATCATATTATAAATGGTACTACAACAGCTATAAATATCTGTAAAACATGTATTTGAATTTGGTCAAAGGGAGGTAATTTCTGTATTTACGTTAGATACTAACAAGGGAGAACACTCTATTATTATTATTATTAAACAATGTGAAGAAAAAATGTGAAATTATTTTGCTAAATTAGTGAGAAAAAGAATCAAACACCGGGAAAAATTTCTATTGGTCTCCAACCCGGCGGAGCCTCTTTGGAGACCAGAAATATTTCCCTTGGGTGTCTGAGATTTTTCCGTCTTGCCCTCTTACCGGTGTTAGATCCTTTATTTCTCTTATGACCAAATCGTCACACATATGTTTACCGGTAAGTTGTTAATTTCCTTCGTTTATGACTTGAAATGAAATATGTGGAAATTATCATGCAGAAATGTAGCCACCCTGGTGATTAAATATATGACGAGAATTTAACCAACTGCGAATAGGGTTTGGTTTGGTGTAAGGTGTTAAGCGCCACATTCAACAGTATTTCAGCTATATCGTGGTGGTCAGTTTCATAGGCGGAGGAAACCGGAGTATCCGGAGAAAACCACCGACCTGTCGCAAATCACTGACAAACTTTATTACATAATATTGTATCGAGTACACCTCGCCATGAACGGGGTTTGAACTCGCAACGTTAGTGGTGATAAGCACTAATTGCACAGGTAGCTATAAATCCAGCTACCATATACGATCACGTCCACGACAGCCTCACTGTGAACAGGAGAAAAAGAGATATCTTATTACGACATTTATTGTTTCCTTTAAAAAAAATCAAACATGCTTAATATTCCTGAACTAAAACTAGGCTAAGTTTGCAATCATTTTCATTACAATCCAGTAAAGAACTGCATTTGATTGCTTGTGATACCTTACGAACTCTTCGAGTTCAATCTAGTTTCCATCACAATAGAAAACACTGGTCATGATAAATTGATATTAGTGATATCAGTAACGTATACTGTTGAATTCCAAACAAATCCCATTACAGATAATTGATTAGCTTGTACATATAAACCCATTACATAATTAAAAACAATCAGTAATTCACAAATACTTATACTATAGTAAGTGAGTGATAAATGAGCAATTGTTCAACTATATCAAAACGAGTGAGTATAAGTTAAATTTGGATGAGATGATAATGATGATATTGATGATCACATATACTTCTACAGATAATCACGTACATTTCAACAGATAATGACGTAGATTTCTACAGAAGATTACGGGGAATTCAACTGATAATTACGTAAATTTCAACAAATAATGACGTAGATTTCAACAGATAATCGGGTTGATTTCTACAGATAATCACGGACATTTCAACAGAGAATCACGTACATTTCAAGAGATAATCACTAAATTAATCAAATAATCACGTAGATTCCTACAGAAAATCAGGTAGATTTCGACAGAAAATTACGGACATTTCAACAGAAAATCACGTACATTTCAACAAATAATGACGTAGATTTCAACAGATAATCGGGTTGATTTCTACAGATAATCACGTACATTTCAACAGAGAATCACGTACATTTCAAGAGATAATCACTAAATTCATCAAATAATCACGTAGATTCCTACAGAAAACCACGTAGATTTCGACAGAAGATTACGGGTAATTTTAATCACGCAAATTTAAACAGTAACATCTTACCAGTAATTAATATTTTTATCATGTCGATCAATTTGAAATGATGTTCGTCTTTCTAATTTTTTTATTTTATATTATTGGTTTCAGATTAATTGTTTTAATAATATTTTCTATCACAATGGCTGTCCAACAGTTTTTTTTATTATGGTTTCAATTGTTCATCGTAGTAATTATAGCTTTTATATGACATATCAAAGAGATGTTTTCAAAAATAATCATTATTTTGTTATGACAGTATCACCGGGTTTGTAACTATATTAACTCGACGGGTGCCACTAGTGGAACAGGAACAGTACCACCCTTCCGGAGCACCTGAGTTCACCCCCGGTTTTTAGTGGGGTTCGGGTTACTCCAATTTTAGTTTTATGTGTATGTTTTGTAGATCGTTGTTTGTCCTTTTGTACTTCTTCTTTTGGCTATTGCGTTGTCTGTTCTTCGATATGCAGATTCTGATTACCCCTTTGGTATCTTCAAACTCTTCATGTAGTGCATTGAAATAAATTGACTATAAAGCGTGATGGTTAATTTCGTCTTTAGTCTGAGTTTTTATTTTATAATCAAAACAATTCTCTAAGTGTTTTTGATATTGATTTATATTTAAAAAAATGTCTCCGAACTATGGTTGACTCCAATTTGTAAAGTTCACCGTCGCATGCATTTCTTAAATATCATTACAACACACGTTACTTGTCAAAATAACGTCATTTCAACGATGCATGGGCATTTAATAACACATAATAACCACTGTTGCATTCACAGTATTGACAAACTGTGATAATTAATTTATTTTATTTCTCACATCAAACAATTTGTACCTATTGTCTTTAATCAAGTAGATTTCTATAGATAATCGGATAGATTTCTACAGATAATCAAGTAGATTTCTAAAGATAATCAGTTAGATTTCAACAGAGAATCACGTACATTTCAAGAGATAATCACTAAATACATAAAATAATCACGTAGATTCCTACAGAAAACCACGTAGATTTCGACAGAAGATTACGGGTAATTTTAATCACGCAAATTTAAACAGTAATTAATATTTTTATCATGTCGATCAATTTGAAATGATGTTCGCCTTTCTAATTTTTATATTTTATATTATTGGTTTCAGATTAATTGTTTTAATAATATTTTCTATCACGATGGCTGTCTAACAGTTTTTTTTTATTATGGTTTCAATTGTTCATCGTAGTAATTATAGCTTTTATATGACATATCAAAGGGATGTTTTCAAAAATAATCATTATTTTGTTATGACAGTATCACCGGGTTTGTAACTATATTAACTCGACGGGTGCCACTAGTGGAACAGGAACTGTACTACCCTTCCGGAGCACCTGAGTTCACCCCCGGTTTTTAGTGGGGTTCTGGTTACTCCAATTTTAGTTTTATGTGTATGTTTTGTAGATCGTTGTTTGTCCTTTTGTACTTCTTCTTTTGGCTATTGCGTTGTCTGTTCTTCGATATGCAGATTCTGATTACCCCTTTGGTATCTTCAAACTCTTCATGTAGTACATTGAAATAAATTGACTATAAAGCGTGATGGTTAATTTCGTCTTTAGTCTGAGTTTTTATTTTATAATCAAAACCATTCTCTAATTGTTTTTGATATTGATTTATATTAAAAAAAATTCTCCGAACTATGGTTGACTCCAATTTGTAAAGTTCACCGTCGCATGCATTTCTTAAATATCATTACAACATACGTTACTTGTCAAAATAACGTCATTTCAACGCTGCATGGGCATTTAATAACACATTATAACCACTGTTGCATTCACAGTATTGACAAACTGTGATAATTAATTTATTTTATTTCTCACATCAAACAATTTGTACCTATTGTCTTTAATCAAGTAGATTTCTACAGATAATCAGATAGATTTCTACAGATAATCAAGTAGATTTCTACAGATAATCAGGTAGATTTCAACAGAGAATCACGTACATTTCAAGAGATAATCACTAAATTCATCAAATAATCACGTAGATTCCTACAAAAAATCACGTAGATTTCGACAGAAAATTACGGACATTTCAACAGAAAATCACGTACATTTCAACATATAATGACGTAGATTTCAACAGATAATGGGGTTGATTTATACAGATAATCACGTACATTTCAACAGAGAATCACGTACATTTCAACAGAGAATCACGTACATTTCAAGAGATAATCACTAAATTCATCAAATAATCACGTAGATTCCTACAGAAAACCACGTAGATTTCGACAGAAGATTACGGTAATTTTAATCACGCAAATTTAAACAGTAATATCTTACCAGTAATTAATATTTTTATCATGTCGATCAATTTGAAATGATGTTCGTCTTTCTAATTTTTATATTTTATATTATTGGTTTCAGATTAATTGTTTTAATAATATTTTCTATCACGATGGCTGTCTAACAGTTTTTTTTTATAATGGTTTCAATTGTTCATCGTAGTAATTATAGCTTTTATATGACATATCAAAGGGATGTTTTCAAAAATAATCATTATTTTGTTATGACAGTATCACCGGGTTTGTAACTATATTAACTCGACGGGTGCCACTAGTGGAACAGGAAATGTACTACCCTTCCGGAGCACCTGAGTTCACCCCCGGTTTTCAGTGGGGTTCGGGTTACTCCAATTTTAGTTTTATGTGTATGTTTTGTAGATCGTTGTTTGTCCTTTTGTACTTCTTCTTTTGGCTATTGCGTTGTCTGTTCTTCGATATGCAGATTCTGATTACCCCTTTGGTATCTTCAAACTCTTCATGTAGTGCATTGAAATAAATTGACTATAAAGCGTGATGGTTAATTTCGTCTTTAGTCTGAGTTTTTATTTTATAATCAAAACAATTCTCTAAGTGTTTTTGATATTGATTTATATTTAAAAAAATGTCTCCGAACTATGGTTGACTCCAATTTGTAAAGTTCATCGTCGCATGCATTTCTTAAATATCATTACAACACACGTTACTTGTCAAAATAACGTCATTTCAACGCTGCATGGGCATTTAATAACACATTATAACCACTGTTGCATTCACAGCATTGACAAACTGTGATAATTAATTTATTTTATTTCTCACATCAAACAATTTGTACCTATTGTAGATTTCTACAGATAATCAGATAGATTTCTACAGATAATCAAGTAGATTTCTACAGATAATCAAGTAGATTTCTACAGATAATCAGGTAGATTTCTACATATAATCAGGTAGGTCTCTACAGATAATCAGGTAGATTTCTACAAATAGTCAAGTAGATTTCTACAGATAATCAGGTAAATTTCTACAGATAATCAAGTAGATTTCTACAGATAATCAGGTAGATTTCTATAGATAATCAAGTAGATTTCTACAGATAATCAAGTAAATTTTTAGATTATCAAGTACATTTATACAGCTAATCATGTAGACTTCTATGGATAATCAAGTAGATTTCTACAGATAATCAGATAGATTTCTACAGATAATCAGGTAGATTTCTACAGATAATCAGGTAGATTTCTACAGATAATCAGATAGATTTCTACAGATAATCAGGTAGATTTCTACAGATAATCATGTAGATTTCTACAGATAATCAGGTAGATTTCTACAGATAATCAGGTAGATTTCTACAGATAATCAAGTAGATTTCTACAGATAATCAGGTATATTTCTACAGATAATCAGGTAGATTTCTATAGATAATCAGGTAGATTTCTACATATAATCAGGTAGATTTCTACATATAATCAGGTAGATTTCTACAGATAATCATGTAGATTTCTACAGATAATCAGGTAGATTTCTACAGATAATCAGGTAAATTTCTAATTATAATTACGTACATTTCTAAAGATAATCAGATAGATTTCTGCAGATTATCAGTTAGATTTCTATAGATAATCGGGTAGATTTCTACAGATAATCAAGTAGATTTCTACTGATAATCAAGTAGATTTCTACAGATAATCAGGTAGATTTCTACAGATAATCAGGTAGATTTCTACAAATAATCAGGTAGATTTCTACAAATAATTACGTAGATTTCTACAGATAATCATGTAGATTTCTACAGATTATTGTGTAGATTTCTACATATAATTACGTAGATTTCTACAGATAATCAGGTAGATTTCTACAGATAATTAGTTAGATTTCTACAGATAATCAGGTAGATTTCTACAGATAATCAAGTAGATTTCTACAGATAATCAGGTAGATTTCTACAGCTAATCAAGTAGATTTCTACAGATAATCGGGTAGATTTCCGCAGATAATCATGCAGATTTCTATAGATAATCAGGTAGATTTCTACAGATAATCAGGTAGATTTCTACAAATAACCAGGTAGATTTCTACATATAATTACGTAGATTTCTACAGATAATTAGTTAGATTTCTACAGATAATCAGGTAGATTTCTACAGATAATCAGGTAGATTTCTACAGATAATCAGGTAGATTTGTACAGCTAATCAAGTAGATTTCTACAGATAATCGGGTAGATTTCTGCAGATAATCATGCAGATTTCTATAGATAATCAGGTAGATTTCTACAGATAATCAGGTAGATTTCTACAAATAACCAGGTAGATTTCTACATATAATTACGTAGATTTCTACAGATAATCAGTTAGATTTCTACAGATAATCAGGTAGATTTCTACAGATAATCAAGTAGATTTCTACAGATAATCAGGTAGATTTCAATAAATAGTCAGGTAGATTTCTACAGATAATCAGGTAGATTTCTACAGATACAGATAATCAGGTAGATTTCTACAGATACGGATAATAAGGTAGATTTCTACAGATAATTATGTCGATGCCAACAGTAATATCTGATCAGTTATTTACATTTTCATCATGTCGATCAATTTAAAATTATGTTCGTCTTTCTAAGTTTTATATTTTACATTATTGGTTTCAGATTAATTGTTTTAATAATATTTTCTATAATTATGGCTATTTAACAGTTTTTATTATAGCTTCGATTGTTCATCGTAGTGATTTTCGCTTTTATATGACATATCACAGAGATGTTTTAAAAATAATCATTATTATTTTATGACAGTATATAATGCATTGAAATAAATTGGCCATAAATAAGTTTGATGCTTAGCTTCGTCTTTAGTGTGAGTTTTGTTTTACATAATCAAAACAATTCTCTAAGTGTTTTTATATTAAATTGTTTTTCCCACTCTATGGTTGACCCTAATTTGTGACGGTCATCATCGCATACATTTCTTTAAAAATATCATTGCATCACATGTTACTTGTCAAAATAATGTCATTTCAACGCTGCATGGGCATTTAATAACACATTATAACCGCTGTTGTATTCACAGAATTGAAAAACTGTGATAATTAATTTATTTTATTTCTCACATCAAACAACTTGTACCTATTGTATTTTATAGCAGAGAAAGATGACCACCACCTCAGTAATATCTTTACGGTAGGTATTGTCGCATTCCGTGCTGGCATTCGCGGATGGAGTTCGTCCAACGAACAGTACAATGATTTCCTAGACAGAGCCCAGCTTCTGACACAAAAGCTACTCAAGTTATGTAAGTATCGCAGTGCAAATTTCACGATCGTCATCACGTAATAGTTGACCATTACGAAATATCCTTTCCTAAATGGCAATTGATCTCATCCCTTTTATATAGAACTTGTTGCTTTCCTCTATTACCAAGAAGATTTTTTCCAGAGTTGAATATAAATAGCTCAACACGAGGGTGTCTTACAAGAAACAGAAACTGCTCACCCTTCACGATCATATAAGTTCCCCCAAGATTGTTTTTGTGGGGGATTTGTGATACCTATAATCATGTTAGTTTTCTGTGGTGTGTTTTGTTATATAGCTTTCTTCATTCTCTGTCTTGTGTGTCCAATGTTGCCACGGTCTCCGGATTGTCTTCGGATTTCTCTAGAGTTCATTTATCTATACTATTTCTCTCTCTTTTGATATTTTGTAAACTAATTTATAATATTCAAATATCAACAATGTCTTGTAGCAAATTAGAATAAAGAAAAAAGAATAATTTTCAATGCACATCCACTTCAGTTGTAAATAGAAAACGACGTGAAAGTAAACCTACGCCACCAGAACGAGAATTCTCCAAACGTGTAAACATAATGAACTCCCCACAAGATTCTCGGCACCAATACCTGTCCTTCCTTCACGATAACCAGCCACAACTACCACGTTCTACTTCTCCTTTCCAGTTTTCATTAGCACAACCCAACTCCGTTAATTGTATTCTTTCCCAAAATAATGTATGCAAAATAGCCTGTAAACTTACAAAAATGTTACGCATTGAAATTGACTACACAATAACAAGTACCATAGACCACCATAAAGGCGAAATATTTAGACTTAATTCCGAGAATGAGAAACTACTTGAAGATCTGGATGCTTTAGAACAATACGGCACGCGTGAACTAATGCGAATTAATAGAATTCCGGACGGAAGTCATGAAGAAACAACGGCCAATACAACTAAGCTAGTCACTGATTTAGTTAAGTTCATAGATGCCGATCTGGTAGAATCCGATATTATCCGATCACATAGAATTGGGAATCCAGTCAGGGTTGGCGAGCACGGAGGTGCTTTCCCACCACGCCAAATTATTGTCCGTATCAAAAACTTTAACGTAAAAAAGGGCATATTGAAAAGTCAGTAAACATAAATGAGGATCTAACTAAAATTCTGAATGGCATAGCATACAAGGCGTGACAACTTAAAAACACAAATTAGTTACGGATACGTGGACTGTTGCATGACGGGAACATTTTTTTGAAAGATCGAGAACGGGTTATAGTAGTTAACAATGTTACAGCTCTAAATAAACTAGCTAGTGAGATTGGTAGGGATGCTGTTAAAGTGATCAATGACATTAATACTAGATCATCAGAGCACAACAGACCAAGATCCTCACAGGTGCCCACTCGAGTTAAAGAACATCCACAATCGTATGCATCGGCCGCAACACCAAACCATGCGAAATCAGATTATTAATTGTACTTCGTTACAACACAATGATCTGTTCAATCTGTAATAAACTGTTCATTAGTTGCAAGTTGTCATTTTTGTCGCATTGTGCATCAATCCATTTCATCTATATTCTTTGTTACAACCATGAGTGATTTTTTTTAATGTGTATATAGTTAGCTAAATATAAATGTAGAAATGGTATGGTACAACAGGTTCAGACTAAACTCAATTAAAGGCATATTGTCTACGATTTTGTTGAAAAATTTTAACTGTCCGTAAATGATGTGTTTAAGCTATTATTAAACAGTTATGCTGCAAAAGATACGATTGGTGTTTTTTTTTGACAAAAAAAGACCCAAAACTATCGTTATCGGGATTATTGTCCAGGATGACAAAAATTCAAAGTGAAAGTAACAGCGACACCTATAAAAAACGGAAGTTGAGAACTCTCGGGGTTTTAGCTTTGATGTAAGGAAAATACTGTTAAGATTCAAACACTTCATGATTGTCACGCTCGCATAATGTTGTTTGAATCTTAACGTTTCGTTGCGTATTCGCCAACAATTCGGTGTTTAATCTTCATTTTATGAAGGTCAGTACGGAAAACGACAATAATTTTGGATATGAAAAAATACGATGTTCGTAGACAATATACCTTTAAGAAAAAATACTGGTTTATCTAGACCTATTCATTATTAAAATATCGTACTATTAGATACTACGTATAAACCGTAGTATATTGCAATCCAAGTCAAGGTAGTGACCAATCACATGATTTGTAAAAGTGACGTAATTAGTAGAAATAGTAGGGTCCAACAGCTTCAGACTAAGTTCAATTAAGAAAAATTATTGGTTTATCTAGGCCTATTCATTATTGAAATATCGTATGAAGAAACCAAATGGGGAAAAACTGAAAGATAGAAGAAATAATCACAAACTTGTTCTCTTTCATAAAATGAATTACAATAAAACACCCCAATATTTAGCTGAGTTAATTCCAAAAACAGTAGGCACTCGACATAGCTATAATACTAGACAAATAAACGATATTGTAAATATAAACGATCGAACTAGTCTTTATTCTGAATATTTTATGCTCTCAACTATAAACGCACGGAATGATTTACCACTCACCACCCGTAATTCGGAATCGCTAAATTCATTTAAATCTCTAATGAACACTAAAAAAAATACAGTTCCATCCCATTATTATGTTGGATGTAGGTTAGGTTAGATATTACATTCGAAATTACTCATGAATTGTAGTGCCTTAAATGCACACCTCTTTATCAGAAACCTTGTTGAATCGCCAAATTGTATCTGTGGAGTAACTGAAACTGTATCCCATTTCTTATTAGATTGTCCGCGGCACACAACTCTCAGACAACAACTTTTCTTCTCACGTTTGGATTTCCTTGAAACAATTACACTGAAGCTACTTATTTTTGGCTCAGTTAATATAAATGACGAAGAAAACAAAGCAGTTTTTAAATCAGTCCAAACCTTCATCATAAAAAGTAAAAGATTTACTCCCTGACAGTCATGATCACATAATATTTTTCACCTTTTCAATTCTATTCAATCTCTTTGTATTAATATATATATTTTTGTCTTTCTCTCATTGAATACATAATTCTCACAATTATAAAATTTTAATCAGCATGCATATATATTTTTTGTGATATTTCTATGTTCTTCACAGGAAACAGATAAAAAAAAAAGCATTTGCTTGTTTCTGAATCCTATTGTACAATTACTATTGTTATGGTTATATATGTCAGTTATACCAATAAAATATGTTTATACCAAAAAATAAAACAACAACAGAAATTCTGAGAGTATTACATACAGCAATACATTGTCCCCTACCGGCCGAAAAAATCAGAGGACCTAACATATTAGAAGTATCACCTTGCAATGACTAGATTTTAAATTAAGTCAATATCTCGAAGGTTGTAAAAAAAATCCGGACAATTTAAAATAGAGAAAAAAAAATACAAGTACAAGGGGCATAACTCAGCCAAAAATCATTCGACCAGAACGAAATTCGAACTTAAACTGGAACTCATCTAGATATAGCTATATACCAAATATCAAATCAATATCTCATAGGACCGGACGTCAAAAAAAGTCCGGACAACTAAAAGTTTGAA
>MJUT01064901.1:340683-353475 GCA_002080005.1 Gigantidas platifrons | reverse complement strand
TGACTGATAGTTTTATTGGACTGTGACTGTGCTAGTTTTATTGGACTGTGACTGTGATAGTATTATTGGAGTGTGACTGATTTTTATTGGAGTGTGACTGTGATAGTTTTATTGGAGTGTGACTGTGATAGTTTTATTGGAGTGTGACTGTGATAGTTTTATTATAGTTTTATTGGACTGTGACTGTGATAGTTTTATTGGAGTGTGACTGTGATTGTTTTATTGGAGTGTGACTGTGATAGTTTTATTGGAGTGTGACTGTGATAGTTTTATTGGAGTGTGACTGTGATAGATTTATTGGAGTGTGACTGAGATAGTTTTACTGGAGTGTCACTGTGATAGTTTTATTGGAGTGTGACTGTTAGGTAGTTTTATTGGATTGTGACTGTGATAGTTTTATTGGAGGGTGACCGTGATAGTTATTGGAGTGTCACTGTGATAGTTTTAATGGACTGTGACTGTGATCGTTTGACTAAGGACAGTAACATTACATAACATTTGTATTTACAATACTAAAATGTCTTGCTTCTTTTGTTATTTACAATACATTTGTCAGTTTAGGTGCGGTTACACGATTCGATTTTCTATCCGATTTTGCCTTTCGATAATTTCGTTCTGTGCGAACAGAAACGTCGTAGAAAAGTTTGAAGATCGGGTGTCGTTCTATTTTCGTCCTCCTCATCCTTCCGCGTTTACCACCAAGGGACGTAATTTGCGAGTAGCTAGCTATTTGGAGATCAATACATTAACAAATGACGTCAGGATTCTTTCATATAAAATGGATTATTTTCAGTTCATTTACCGAATCAAATCCACCGGATTTAGTGGATTCGCATTTTTCAATCTTTAGTTTTCTGTGTAGTATCTTTTCGACCATTGTTTTTAGAAGTCATGCTTGGGGTTTTCGATGATGGAACAGAATTCATACCCCCAATGTGGATGTGAGATGACCCATGTACTGCTGATACATCTAATATGTTTGATGGACGCAATCAGGAATATTTGTATTAGTTTTAAGTCCATGGATTTTTTTTAGGAATACTACTAGAGTGCATTGTGGAACAAAAAGGTTGGCAAATACACAATAATTGATATTTTTCTGGAAAATGGGAAACTCAAATTTATCTAACAAAACGTTTTTCACATTTGTTGTATTTACGGTTATGCAAGCCTGAAGATATAAAAAAATGTTATCGATATAAGTTGACCATGCCACAATATAGCTGAAACACTGTTATTGTTTGTGTAAAACGCCCATCATTTAATAACAAATCAATATGTCAACAACATGAGGTTAAAAATAGGTAATAATAACTCTTTTTTACAATTGTAGTTACATAAGGCTTATATGGTTAGCGATTGAAATATCAAACAAATTACATTTGTTTTTGTAGTACCATATAAATATATTTATCATATCTCTGTTAAATGATTGACCTAGCGCCTGTACCATTAAAAAAATTCCGAAAATACGAAGACGTGACAAAAACGCCATAAACCAACACGGAAGTCGAACGTTGACAAGCAAGTGTAAAAAAAATAAAAATAAAGACAAGAGATCAAGGCAAACTATGATAATCAATTATCAAAGTAAACAAACACAGAAAAATAAAAATGAGCATCACGGACCACCTCTATGATTGTCGGGAAAAAAGGAGGGGATTGTGGTGATGAAATGCTCTACAATGGAAGGCATTCCCTGTTCCACACGTGGTACCCCCATAGTGTTGTTCTGCACTCAAATGCTCTACAATGGAAGGCATTTCCTGATCAATATGTGGCACCCCACAGTGTTGTTCTGTACTCAAGTGCTCTACAATGGAAGGCATTTCCTGATCAATATGTGGCACCCACAGTGTTGTTATGAACTCCAATGCTTTACAATGGAAGGCATTTACTGCTCCACACGTGGCACCCACAGTGTTGTTCTGAACTCCAATGCTCTACAATGGAAGGCATTCCCTGCTCCACACGTGACACCCACAGTGTTGTTCTGAACTCCAATGCTCTACAATGGAATGCATTTCCTGCTCCATATGTGGCACCCACAGTGTTGTTCTGAACTCCAATGCTCTACAATGGAAGGCATTCCCTGCTCCACACGTGGCACCCACAGTGTTGTTCTGAACTCCAATGCTCTACAATGGAAGGCATTCCCTACTCCACACGTGACACCCACAGTGTTGTTCTGAACTCCAATGCTCTACAATGGAATGCATTCCCTACTCCACACGTGACACCCACAGTGTTGTTCTGAACTCCAATGCTTTACAATGGAAGGCATTCCCTACTCCACTCGTGACACCCACAGTGTTGTTCTGAACTCATCATGGAGATATGATTCGTCATTTTCATGCTTCAAACCGATGCAAATAATCAGATAATTACAAGAAAAAACTATAGGCATCTTATAGACTGTATCTCCCAACTTTTAAGAAATAGCTGCATGATCCTTCTTTTAAAATGAGCCTGACTTTTTGTTGAAACAGTTGTTATTGAGAAGCTGTTAAAGAAAGGACCGTTAGATTAACCAGCTACAATCGTTGAGAACACAAAAAACAAGATAACAAAATATTATAATTTGACAATCATAATGAAACCATGTGACATTTCACAGGAAAACAAAAAAATATATATACTTTCTGACAAATAAAGCAAATCAAAACGTCTAACAGAAAATACCACACTATCGGGATATAGTTGGAAAATCCAACTGGAAAATCTTAGAGACAAATATCCCTGATGCATATATACATTCTACTGCCTTGATACAGACACTTCAACAGAAAGGTAATTATTTGTTTAAATACAATCTTTTAATTCAACACATTTCTGAAACAGACCGCTCTTCAAATCAATATCACTTCTCATCTTCTCACTGAATACTAAAAATGTATACCCCTTATTATTATCCAGCACAATTGAAATGTACTGTTTTCCTTGATCGGTTGTTAGAGCTCTAAATAAGAGCAGGACAATAATAAGTCAAATGTTGAAGAATAATGAACCAGAATTTTATCATCGAATTCCTGTCAAAATTGTCTTAGGGAAAATATATAAAAAAACATGCTCAACAGAATCATAAGATAGCCCTACTGATGCTTGTACAGTATTGTTACAATATTAACATTGAAAAAAAACCAATTACTTGACATAGGTGGATCAGCATATCGTCCAATAAATAGTGGTATTTCTGTTTCTTGATCATATATCACAAACACAAATGGATGATCAGCTCTAAACTCAAATGGCATCGATTTTATTTCCACTTCGATGGTGGTGGCCCCTGCAGCCTCGCTACCTTCTTCGTTTACCTCAACATATGTTTTGTGGCGAGCATCACTTACATATATACCCTGACTGTTAATTTCCGGTGGAACCATTTTCGAAAAATCAGCCGTTGCAGGGTCAAATATTTCTGTAATACCTAGATTTTTCAGAATTGGTTTCAGATCATACTTAGCTTCTACCACAAACTTTGGAATGTTTATCATTGTTTTCTGATCATGCAGTCCAGAGACAATACTATGGAAACTATCAAAGGTCAGTCGATCTTCTAATTTTTTAATACCTCCTTTGTCATTCGGTAGCATAAACACCATGGCCAGCTGACCATCTCCATAAGGGAGGTGTAGTGCTTTACAAGAGAATTCAGCATTTTCGCCAGAAAGCGTCATATATTCGGCAAACATCATGTCGACTTCTCTGTCATGGTTTTCATCTACTACGAAATTCATTTTTATCGTTTGCTTCTGGTCAAATGGCCTTTGCCATGTTCCTTTGAAGTAAATTGCATTCGCTAGCACCAACAAAGTATCTGCATCAAGAATATTTTTTGGAATCATGTCCAGAATTTTATCTTTTGTCTGTGATGCAATCCAGTTGTTAATTTGTAATCTAGACTGTTCGGGTTCTGTCGAGAAGTCTAAAAGTTCCATCTTGCTTCCGTAATACTCCAGTGCACGTTTTGTGAAAGGGTCGAGTAGTGTGTACATCTGATTTCCAAATAATCTGTTCGCTATTGATAAAGTGACTCCGGTGTCTGTTTTTGATACAAGTTTATCATTCAAGCCTTTGTAGCTGATGTTAACGTATTTTAATTTTTCATCCTTGAAAATAGACGACATCATTTGGTCTTTTGTAGTACCGTCTGTTCCCAGCATTAACAGACAGAGTGCAGAAGCCACACTATATGGCGAAACAAGCTCGTTGCCATGTTTTTCCACCATGCCATACATACCAAATGAAAACTGTGCAATTCCATGTTCAAAATTAGACTTTGATCTTATTGCTGGTGCGTCCATCTTCAAAATGGATGAAAGTCGCAGATACAATGTGAAGGATTATATTTATTTCATTTTATATGCTTGTTACTTATGCAAATATTCACCACAGTGTCCTGTTGTATAGAAAGATAAACGCAATTTATTAAGCGCATCTGAAAGCGAGATGGTTTTTTTTACACAGGAAAGGAAGTTAAAGCGTACGTGACAAGGCAAATCAAAGGAAAGGTGATCGTATTGTAATATAAACCTCCATAATATCGATGTTATGCGAATGAACATTTTACAAGAATTTTCTGTGTCTTACATATACTGCGTGTGGTAATTATTTGAATTTTGTATATTTCCTTGTAATTTAGTTAGCTTACAATTCAAAAATTCAACTCAGAATGTTGGTCTAGTACAAGACAGACATCATATTTATCTTATCAAAAAGTAACTTGGTCACGCCAAGAAATACAACAGAATCCAAATAATACTTGTTGTTGAGCAATAGTCACTTACTCACCCCCTTTCTCATTAAAGTCACATTGTTTTGTGTATACAATTATACATATTAATCATGCGTAAAACAAAGGATATCTCTTTTTCAGCTCAAAGGAAACAGAAAAGTAGTTTCCGTTAAAAAACGCTAAAGGAAACACTTCTTACAAATATAAACGTGCCTTGATGGACAAGCAGAAACACATACGTGTAATTAGCATTGTATTTAAGCAAGAAATTTGTGCTTTTACAGAAATATTCGTTTTCGCAGATTTTTTTAATATGGTTTTTCCACATATTAATCAAGTTCTATATGTGAGTGAAGACTCCGCTCATCAAACATATCTTGGTGAGAATAATAAGAGAACTGAAGTGGCAGTAGCCCTCACAATTGTTGCCGATGATAAAGTTATCCCTCGAAATCGCTCCAAGATTAGAGCAGACCACCCAGTATATGTTTTTGATCCGTAACAGAATATCGCTCTGTATTGGACGATATATATGTTGCTCTAGAATAGAAAATTCGTTTTATATATACATGTACTCTTAAAATTTACATAGAAAGAAATAATACAAACGCAGATACCTTATTTAGTGCACACGCTGCGTTTCTGGAATAACCTTCATCAGGTAGGCTCAGAATAAAAAGATTAGAAATGTCTTGGAGGAGCAAGAAAAGCAATAGACTTCAACAGAATAGCGAAATTCAGCTAAGATGGTCAACTATTCCGGAGGAAGGTACACTTTAGTTTAATAAAAGTTATATTATTTAAAAACTGTAAATTTCAATAATTAATACATCCAATATATGCCAATGCCAAAACACTGGGGCCGTCGTGATCGTATGGTAGTTGGATTTACAACTACCTATGCAATCAGTGCCTATCATCACTAACGTTGTGAGTTCAAATCCCGTTCAGGCGATGTGTACTCGATACAACATTATGTAATAAAGTTTATCAGTGACTTGCGGCAGGTCGGTGGTTTTCTTCGGGTACTCCGGTTAGAAAAATTGTATCACACCGTCAGATCAAAAGACCATGGACGTGTTTTTATGGTAAAAGTACACTGACTACTGGACGAACTATACACACGTTCAATTAAATGAATAACAAAAAATATCGAACCGTTAGATCAAAAGATCACGGACGTTATTTTTTATGGTAAAAGTACAACAAAAGTTGACTACACGATAAAGTGAAGATATATCATATGTCTATCTATAGCTAGTCATGTCGTATGTCTAAATTAAGTGGATTATTGATTGTACTCATTTCTATCACAAGGATACATAGGAAAGCTTTTTAACGTATCACTGAACTATATCTTACCAGCTTTAACTGACGTAAAACAATAATAATTTTAGAATAATTAAAAACGTGTTATTTTCAAGAAATTGTTTCAGTAGAATAAATTTGTGGGTGGTTGATATTCAGAAGATAATAATGTCAAATAGATTCTGATACATTCTTAGAGAGTTGTTTTTTGTAGAAAAAAAAAGATAATAATATTGGAAAAAAATACCATACTGTCGAAAAAATGTCAAAATCCAATCGAAAATCGGGGAAACAGCAATAACACCATATACAAGACCGTTCACTTCACTGGATTGTCAGGGGGAAACAGCAATAACACCATATACAAGACCGTTCACTTCACTGGATTGACAGGGGGAAACAGCAATAACACCATATACAAGACCGTTCACTTCACTGGATTGACAGGGACATCTTAATAACACGTAGCGGGGTCAAATTAGTTTATGGACCAAAACCTCCCTTTCTAATGAAATGGGTTCGCTCCCGGCTTTGTAAATTACTAAAAAGGGTGCACTCTACTCGCAGCCGCAAGTGATAAAGTTTACTAGTTGCTTACCCATGGTCGGTGGTTCTCTCCGGGTACTACGGCTTCCTCCACCACTAAAACTGGTCGCCATGATATAGCTGAAATATTATTGAAAGTGGCGTTAAACACCAAAATCAAATCAAATATATTGAAATGAAGCGGTCACGCAAGTGTTTTCTACATGTGAGTTAATCCCTCACGTATAACTGGATAAGCAGCGTTGCTATAACTTTACGACAAAAGAGATGATTTCAATTTTTACACTATGAACTTCCCATTTATATGTAGAGACATTCGATCCAGTAGCAACTGCATGTGGAGTATATATCTCTCAGTTAATCCGATATTCAAGAGCTCGTGACTCTTACCAATATTTCCTTTATAGAGGATTGCTGCAAACAATGAAGCTACTGAACAAAGGGTTCCTAAAAGTTAAGTTGAAATATCATCACTTCGAAAGCTTTATGGTTTCCTCCATGACTTTGTTAAACGACACGGAATATCATTGTCACAAATGAGGACTGATATGTTTCTTTTGTCGTAATCGTAATCCGGTCTTTTTGTCATTTGTGACTTATCTCCGGGTTTGTAACAAGAGTAACATGACGGGTTCCACATATGGAGCAGGAAGTGCTTACCCTTCCAGGACACTTGAGTTTACCCCGGTTTTCAGAGAGGTTCCTGTCCTGTTGCTCGGTTCTTTGTTTTCCGTGTAATGTTTCGTAGATAATTGTTTGTTCTTTTTCTTTTGTCCATTGTATTATCAATCCTTCTTTGATTTAGGTGTATAACTATCCATTTGGTATCTTCAAACTCTTTAATAGAGAAAAAACACTCGAATCTTGAACTTTACTAATAATACATGTAATCATCGTAATGGAAAATCATACAATCATTGAAATTAAAAATAAAGATTATGCAATCACACGAATTCCAATATCCTTTTCTACTTGTGACGTTTTTGCACAACCCTTTAACTTTACTTTCACTTCGATTTAATTTCTATTACTCTCTTAAGAAAAGTCCGAAGATACCAAAGGGGTAATCAGAAACTGTAAATCGGAGAATGACAGGTAATGCAAAGACCAGAAGAAACAGAACAAAGGGACAAACACCGATCTACAAAACATTACACAGAAAACTAAAGATCGAGCAGCATAAAAAAAACCCACTAAAAAACCGGAAGTGAACTCAAGTACTCCGGAAGGGTAGGCAGTTTCTTAAATGTCGTTAGTAATTCTAGAGTATATTCATTACCTGTTGCATATATCTAGAAGCAATGTTCGCAACATGTGGTGGCTATGCACAGATTAAAATGAGGCCAAGCATTTACACTTGAGCCGATTAATTAGTGAAGTGTTATTTTGACATCTATTGTTGTCATATTGAACCATTTATGAACCGAACGAATGTCTGCCACAGAAATTCTGTCGCACCAATTGACGAGTAATTTCAAATAAAATATAGGATTTGTTAAATAAATAGAAAAACAAATGTTAACATTCTCTTTATTATTTCTCCGTAAATAATCAGAGGTTGTTGGTTTTATATCTATATATATATATCAATTAATTGGTATGAAATATCTAAGCAGTTTATTTATTAGATATTTCAGTTTCAGTTTCCAATTGGGTGTTGTCTGATATTTTGCTTTATTTTTGTGCTTTGTTTCCGGATATTCTATTGACGTGATCATTTCTCCTGACAAATAACAAACAGAGTTCATAGTGGTGCAGATAAGTTTGATAAAACGGCGGTAAGAAAGACAACTATAGTGAAGCCTGTTAAAATTGAACTGCGAATAACCACGAATTATTGTGTTAACCGAAAGTAAAATATAATCCCAATATTGAATAAACGTGTTTGTGGAACTGTAAGACAAGCTTGAAGAAACCAAAGGGGTAATCAGAAGTCGTAAATCGAAAGACAGACATTGCAAGGGCCGATGAACAAACATTGGCTCGTGCGATTACCTGTCTATTCCGCACAACATGCGTCCCAAAAGGTGGTCGATTTAGACAGGTTTCACTGTACCTTTGAATTTGGTCTAAAGAGGTTTGTTCCTATAAGTTCATTTTGAGAATACTGGAAATATATTAGCTTCAAAGTGTCTGCTATGGGATTTGTATTTATTTACATATACTGGCGTCCAACACGATTTTCATGTTGTTTACCAGTAACACGACTGATGCCACTAGTGGAGCAGAAACTGAATTCCGGAACACCTGAGTACACAGCCAATTGCTATAGTGGGGTTCCTCAATCTTTAATTTTCTGTGTAGTGCTTTGTAGATCATTGTTTGCACTCCTTTGGTCGGAGTACCTACTGTCCTTCTTCAAGCTTTTCCTATGCTATTACTGATTACAAGATACCTAAATACATAAGTATAAGCTAAAACAAAGACATACCAGGGTTCGTTTTACTTTTCTACGAAGCAGCCTTTATGAAAAATAAAAACAAGTTCATTTCATTACATTCGTAATTGAGAATGCGTAAAATATCTCTAGTTCAAGGTGAACAATTTGTGGTTTGCGGCCGACAATATACATGTTTATTCATTCAATATAAATTTTAAAAAATCACGTACGTGTTTTTATTGTTTAAAGTCAGATTACATTGTACATTAAGATGGAGCAAGCAATAGCACATACCTCAAATATTGCATTTGAGCAAGGCATTGCTAATTTTTCCTTTTCTCTCTACGGGGAGGTTGGAAAAAATGGAAACGAGTTGGTATCTCCATATAGTGTGTCTGCCGCTCTATTGCTTTTAATGCTGGGAACTGATGGTACAACTAAAGCACAAATGATGTCGTCTATTTTCAAGAATAAGATACCACGTGATATACACCTTGGATACCAGATTCTGAATGGGAAACTCGTTGACGGAACAAACACTGGTGCAACTTTGTCAGTAGCCAACAGATTGTTTGCAAGTCGAATTTTTAGAATACTAGATTCTTACACAACCAATGCTCTCAAGTATTACGGAAGTCCAGTTGAACTATTAGATTTTGTAAATCAACCAGAACAGTCTAGAATCAGGATTAATGACTGGATAGCTACACAAACAAATAACAAAATCCAGGATATGATTCCACCAAGAATTATTGATGCGAATACTATCATAGTACTCGCTAATGCCATTTATTTCAAAGGAACATGGAAGACTCAATTCGACCCAAGGAACACAGCAAAGAAAACATTCTTTGTTGGACAAAATGAACACAGATCAGTTGATATGATGCATGGAAGGTTTAATGCGACCTCTGGTGACAATTTAGAACTTGCCTGTAAAGTTTTACGACTACCATTTGTCGGAGAAAAACTAGAAATGGTATTTCTGCTGCCGAATGACGTAACCGGACTATCAAGGTTAGAAAGGCACTTAAAAATGTCTTCATTCCAAAATGCAATCACTGGATTGCGTAAGCATGATACGCTGATACAAATCCCTAAATTTGTTATTGAATCTGAGTACGATTTGATTCCTATCTTGACTCGTCTTGGTTTTACAGAAATATTTGATAGTTCAGTGGCGGATTTTACAAACATGGTATCACCACAACTTAACAGTCAAGGTGTGTATGTTAGTGACGCACGTCACAAGACATATGTGGAAGTGAACGAGGAAGGAAGTGAGGCCGCAGCATCCACCACAATTGTGGTAAGCAGAGAAAGCGCAATGCCGCCACCATTCTCATTTGTGGCCGACCACCCATTTTTGTTCATTATACGTGAAAATGAAACTGGAACACCATTGTTTATCGGACGATATACAGGTCCTTAGAACATTTGAATTTTTGTGCAAATAAAATAAAACCATTTATCAACAATTTGGATTTTTTTCCCTTTTTCACTTCAACGATTGATATTGTCAGTATCAACATGAATGTGCCGTCAAACACATTATAACGTTACCAATAAATAGCAAAAAGGTAAGTTTTAAAGGTCTCGACGCACATTATCACTAGTATTGCTGCTCATGCTATCGGACTCACTACGATACTAGTAATAATGTCTATCTCGACCTTCAAAACTGCCGTTATTCTATATGTATATATATATGTTTATATATATACATATATGTTAAAAATAATAATATATAAATTGCTTTAAAAATTCGTTCAATTTTTAAATCAAGATGTGTTGCAATAAGAGATAAAAAAATATATATACCGGTTTCTATGACAATATTGTTAATTAAGAAACAATTTAGCAGACAAGATTCGGTACAAACATGTCACATTCATCAATTCATTGTCAATAAAATTATTTGACTAAAAATAGACAGACAACCAGTCCAGTTATTGAATATTTAGTGCAATGATCCATACACAGCAGAATCCTGACAAGATTTCTTGTAAAAAGGGATACAATACTCCTAATTATTTCTTAATGAACGACTGTCTACTGTCATTGAGTAAAAGTTTCCGTAGCAAACCAAAATAAATTATTTAGTGCATACGACTAAACAAACATTATGTCTTTCTCTCGACCTTCAAAACTATTGTTATTCTATATTTATCAAATAATATTGTTAAGCATTTCTTGTTTACGTACTGTAAAGAGTGGAAATTATAGAGAGGATATGTACACAATTATTACCCTTTGATATATTCAAACTACTGATTTTTTTCTTCAATAGAATAACACTGTTCTTGCTATAATGTAAACGATTTCCCTCTCGGCACTCTTATATTATGTTATTTTCTAAAAATACATGTATGAATATATTCAATTGATAGGACATGATTGCTTTGTAGATCACAATGGATGTGTTCCATTTGTCGTAAACACGTTTCCTCAATTCATGACTTATCACCGGGTTTGTCACTAGACTTACACAACGGGTGCCACTAGTGGAACAGGAACTGCATACCATTTCGGAGGACCTGAGTTTTTAGTGGGGATCGTGTTATTCGATCTTTAGTTTTCCTTCGATTTACAGATTCTGAGTACCCCTTTAGTATATTTAAGCTCTTCGTAGCAATGAAGGTTGAAGAAAGATTTTATGTTGCTAAATGCTGATTATTTGTATTTAAAAGAACAACATATGTGTATATGGGCAATACAACACCACACCTTGAACATAAGTATACCAGCATATGCATACCGTATGATGCAGATCTTCATAGTTTGGTGATTATTTTGATCGTATCTATCCCATTGAGATTGGAATAAAAGATATCACATATAAAGCTAGGTCTGCTTCACGCTTTGACCTCCACCTCGAAACGCATATATAGTTAATACCGGTTAAAAATAAAACTTTCAGATAAAAGAGATGATATAGATTTTCTCATTGTAAAATGTTCATGTATATGCAGCAATATTACAGCAGCACCTGCGTATGGAGTATATATATATATCTCAATTGATACGATATTTAACAAAGGGCTCCTAGTGGTTAAATTGAAGTCATCACTTCGAAAGTTTTACTGTTTCATATTTCCTGTCTCTTCCTCAATCATGACGTATCACCTGGTTTGAAACAAGAGTAACACGCCGAGTGTCGCTAGTGGAGCAGTAACTACAGACTCTTCCGGAGCACACAAGTGCATCACCGGTTTAAGTAGGGTTCATGTTGCTCAATCTTCAGTTTTCTGTGTAGTGCTACATAGATCATTGATGGTCATTTTGCCCATTTTCTTTTGGTCATTGTATTATATGTCCTTCGATTTACGGCCTTTTCGTGCCGAATAAAGTTAAACATGGTCCTTTTACCTACACAGGAGAGCTAGTGCCGTACGTAAAACATACGTTGGTAAACACGTATATAAAAGTATACTATATACTATATTAGATATCTACATTAGTATTACTATTATTGGGTAGATACCTTTGCTGATGGACTATCAGTCCCCGATGATATCATCCATCTAGTAGTCACTGTTTCATGTACTATTATTTGATTATATGAAACGTGACGTGTGTATATTCACTGCGTGCAAATCAATGCAAAATTATTAAGCGAATAATAACAATAAAACAAACTTATTGTGCATATGAAGTTTCATACGGCAATATCTAATCCTATAAGAAATAAGTATATACAGTACTCCATTACTGACTGGAGATAATTTCAATCATCACATCCAGGGAATATTTCAACAGTAGGGTTAGGGTTATTGTGTTTAACGCCACTTTCAGCAATATTTCAGATATATCGTGGAGGTCA
>MJUT01064901.1:292055-324944 GCA_002080005.1 Gigantidas platifrons | reverse complement strand
TATGAAAATCGCGGGAAAGGGGTAGATAACCTGTGAAATGAAAATGGCGGGAAAAGGGTAGATAACCACGGATTGAATGCGGACGTCGTAGAGAACACCCCCAATTACGCGGGAAATCCTCACTTCCGGTTGCGCACACCCATAGGGTGACCTTAGGTATCCATGGTACTACAACTAGAGTAAGAAAAAACGCGGGAAACATCCATGGTATTTGTACTACAGTAAGAAGAACAAAACGCGGGAAACGATTGCGCAACTTCCGGTTGCGCATGCGCAGAACACACTTCCGAACATGGCCTCTTCCGGTCAGGGCCACTTCCGGTCACGTGACTGACGTCACTTCCGGTCACGTGACTGACGTCACTTCCGGGGCCTTACTACGACGGATATTGCTCAACTTCCGGTTGCGCATGCGCAGAACATACTTCCGGGTGACTGACGTCACTTCCGGTTCCGGGCCACTTCCGGTCACGTGACTTGCGTCACTTCCGGTCACGTGACTTTCGGTAGCACCACCACACAGCACCACCACAAATGCGATTTTGTCCGTCCCCATATACTACTGTGGCTCTACAATTACCATTCAAAATATTTAATGATGCCTGGGAATTTATTAAATGAATGAATAGAACGGTTTAATTATTTAAATACACAATGCTTCCTGTTTATTTACGGATACACATTTGAAGATATATTTACGATTATCTACTCAGTGCTTTAATAATTGAGACACATTGGTAGGTTCTAAGTAAAGTTTGAAGATAATGACAGTCAACAACTAGACTGAAAAGCAATAAAAGCGCCGTTCTCGTCTCTATGTATCCATGTTCCTTGTTACTAACTGAAAACTACAGAATAAGCAAATACTAATCCCACTAATAATTAATGTATGCCCCCGGAAGGGAAAGCAATCCCTGCTCTCCAGTTCCACAAGTTGCATCTGTTGTGTTTTACAATCCGGTGATATGTCATGAAAGAGGAAAATAGGACAGGAGTATCACTATAACAAACGGAACAATTTCGTAATCATCTGTAAGGCAGGCATTCCTTAACGGTTAAACAAGGTCATCATGGCGACCGTAAAACTTTCCAAGTGATGGCTTCAACTGAACCAATAGAAGCTTTGAGTCAGTAGCTTCCTTATTAGCAGCAACCTTCTATTACAAAAATCCTGATAAATACCACAAGCTCTGGAATAACTTTATCTTATCAACTGACAGATATTTAATCCACATACAGTTGAATGTTACTACATGTACATTTAAATTGAAAGTTCACAATGGGAAACTTGAAATAATTTCTTCTGTCGTAAAGTCTCATTCTTAAGCGGCCTTCATGGTCAATTTCTAGATGCATGTTAAGGTGAAAAGAATACCAACTAGTATCATCTGTGGTGTCCTTTATCCCTGAAGATCAAAGGGATATATGTAATCGACATAGTCATCAAACGTAGAATTATTTGGTGAAAGGACATATATAATATAGGCTATCACGGAACATAAAAATGTGAAAATTAAGGACCGGTGTTATAGAGCCATTTTCCCCCCATAGCCATCCACCCGGAAAAATGGCTGTATAGTCATTTTCCCCCCTTACCTGGATAGGCGGGAAAATGGCTATATAGTAGTTTTTTCCCCAAATATATATCTCATTTATTATGAATAAGTTATAATTTAATTTTAATGTATAAACATTGTATTTGAAAAAAATGAAAAGAAACGAATGTTTTATATAGTATAGAGAATGGAAACGGGGACTGTGTCAAAGAGACAAGAACTCAACCAAACAGTGAAAAAATATATACATTTCTCATTCTTAAGTTCTCGAAAAGAAAACATAGATACATTATGTTGGGATATTAAAACGCAGAAATCACTTCCAATGGGTACATTAATGTTAAAAAAGCATGTAACAGATTATCAGGGCCCCGCCACATAGTGGCGAACGCCCTATAGTGATCGTTCTGTCCGTCCGTCCGAAACACATTCGTGTCCTCTTCATAACTTTATAACCAGTCTTTTCTCTATTCTATAGTAGAGGGATGAAACTTTGCATGATTGTTAACTACTATTAGAAGGTGTGTCGCATTTTTCCTCCAAAGGTCAAGGTTTCAAACTTTCATGGGACCCCTATATTGGAACTACAGAAAATCGTGTCCGCTCCATTTGTATAGGGATGATATTTTGCATGATTGCTAACAACTCAAAGGTCAAGGTCTCAAACTTAGGGTTTTTCATGGGACGATGATTTTGGTAACCCAACAAATTGTTTAGATATTGACTTTATTTTGCAACGGCGGGGTCCTTAGAGATAGTTTCCATCTCCATGTCATCTAGTTATTATTATTATTATTATTATTGTTATCATCTTATATTAGGGGTGATATTGGTCGAGGCTTGACATAGCATGTAGTATAAGTTTGATCATGTATAACTCTTCAAATAGCACCCGAGTAGGGATGCGATATAGGGTAGGTGATGCATGTCTTGCAAAGTCATGCATAGTGAAAATATATGTATTTTACTCTATATAATAATAATAATAATAATAATAATAACAATAATAATAATAGTGATAATAATAATAATAAAAATAATAATAGCTTTTCGTTTTATATGTGTTTTTTTTCAAATGCTTTGTGCAAATAAATCATAGCTTATTTATAATAAATTAGAAATAACATTTAGGGGGGAAAGCGCACTATATAGCCATTCCCCCTCCCGATACGGAAGGGGGAAAGATGGCTATATAGCCAATGTTCCGGGGGGAAAGATGGCTAGGGGGAAAATGGCTCTAGAACACCGGGCAAACTTCTTTTCGTTTTTCTTGAAAACCACATGGATGAAGTTTGTTTCATACGAATAATGGCATATAGTCGACGAGAAGAGGAACACAATTGGTAGACATAGGAATGAAAACATTTGTTGAAAAAACACATATAAAAATATAACAGATATGTGACAATCGAACACTTACGCGTTGTAATAATGTCAGAATCAGAGTGTTCCTTTGACAAAATAAGATTCACCAGTTCCTGATACAAGATATTCGTATCTATGTTGACCATTCATTTTTATGAAACAAAATTCAACTAACTGAGTACTTTAGACTGTAGTTCAAAGTGGGAAATAGTTGTGTTAAAGGTAACAAAATGAACAAAGCCTACCACCCGTCACAACAGCCTACCACCCGTCACAACAGTCTACCACCCGTCACAACAGTCTACCACCCGTCACAACAGTTCCAAAATCTAATCGAATTCAATTGTTTTAATGATATTGGAGAGGTAAATACTTTGTATGTAATCTAACATATCTTTATAAATTTTCAGAATCCACATCTGATTCACACCGCCGCACATGGAGAAGCCAGTGACACAATTGTTATTAATTTGACCAGAAATTTCATGAACAATTAACAGACCCAGCAATATTACGATGTGTCGTCAGCGAATATGCATGGTTACCAAATGAATGTCTAATTAATTTATCAAGCAGTCTATGTAATGTGATTTACATACAAAAACAATATTGTCAGTGACATTTTCTGCAGAGACAACAGCAACTTACTTGTCATGGAGATGAGACAGATGTTTGGCAACAATTGGGTCAATAAGTCTTTTTAATCTAACTTGTACCAACGACCTCGCATTTGATAATAGTATAAAACATGTTATCTTCACTTTCACGTGTGTCCGTTATCTGGCATTATTCTGGGCGGAATTGTGTATTTCAGTATTCAAAGTGGAAGATAAAATCTAAGCAATAGTCTTTAAAACATCACTGTTTTTATATCTGACGTAGAAGTCCAATTAAATCGAGCAAGGTTCAAATATTATTTTCTATGAAAAAAAAAAGAATGGTTATAATATGTTGTGATTCTACTTAGTCAAGAATAATCAATCAATGTATATTATTTATATTCAAGGTTAATGTCAGGGAGATGGTGTTTAGCGCCACTTTCAACAATATTTCAGCTATATCTTGACTCTCAGTTGTATTGGTGGAGGAAACCTGGGTAACCGGAGAAAACCACAAATCTTTCGCAAGTCATTGACAAAACTTTATCACATAATGTTTTATCGAATACACATAGTCATTAACGGGGTTTCGAACTCACAACTTTAGTGGTGATATTTTGATCTGTAACCAATAAGAAACAGTATATCAGAATAATAAAATGAAAAAAAAATACCACATTGTCCGAACATTCCAAAATCAAATGTCAAAATCAAAGAGAGAGGCAAAATCGATACCCCTAGCACGACAAAATACACGACCGCACACTTTCCTTGTTTGGTACAGGCACTTCAATGAAAAGTGGCGGGGATAAACTAGTCTTATGTGCCCAATTCTTAAAGAAATGATGAGGTCATGCACGTGTTTTCTACATGTGAGTAGAATGCCAACCCTCACATATAACATTGGAGCAGCGTGATTATAAAAGAAATGTAACATATGATGCTTCAAGTGACATTTTGACTTCATTATCTCACAGATTCCATCACAATATTAGAGAAAACTGTGAAATAGCAAGAAAGGTCAGACCATACTGGTTGATAATATAAAAGTCACAGAAGGCCACAACCAGTTCACTAATTTGTCCTAGTAACTACTGACATTTTCTAACCTTATAAAATAAGAGCCCACGTCATGACCCTGACTTCAGTCGGTCAATCCCTCCTATTTCATTAACATGAGTTAAATTACAATAATGGATAAGATCGTACATTTTGGTCATCATCAATCTATCGGAGCAAGTTGTTTCTCTTATGTTTAGGGAATGGTGTTTAACGCCACTCTCAACAATATTTCAGTTTGATCATGATGGTTAGTTTTATTTGTGGAAGAAACAGGAGTACCCATAGAAAACCACCATCCTGTCACAAGTTACTGACAAACTTTATCACATAATGTTGTATCGAGGACACCTCGCCATGAGTGTGATTCAAACTCACAACGTTAGTGGTGATAGCTACTGATTGCACAAGTAGTTGGGTTTACAACATACTATCACGACCAACATGACATCTGTTTCTCTTTGGGAACTTCTACAAGTTTTCACTATATGTGTAAAGATTTTAGTATATTCTAAATAGAAAATTAATCTCATCCCGGCTTTAGAACGAGTAATACAATAGATGTATGTCGTGTTCTTTTTGTCTGTTCTATGAGTTAAGGTGAGAGGTGCTTGTTGGTGTTGTGGATAATGGTGAAATTTTTGACCATCACTATTTACATTTTTTTTTCATAATTGATTGACAATCCTTTCACAAGGGTTGTTACCCATTGCTGAGAACACATGGATAACAACTTTTGATAATGAATATGAAAAATCAGATACTAGTAACTCATGTCGTGATCGGAAATAGCGATAATTATTTTATCTACACACAGAGATCCTTGATGGCCTGTACTAAATGTCAGGAATGTCACGTCTGACGTGCAAAAATCTGTTCACTACGCAGACAAACTAATGTCACAACATGCATAATTAATCTGAAAAGTAGATAAGAAAAACACTTTATATATTTTGTCCTTGTTAAAAAAAATCACTCGCCGATTATATGATAATTGTTAATTCATTTCTTATAAAATGACCATGCAACCAGATCATCTATATGATTCCGAAAAAGACTTGGAATGTGAATTAAATGAATATTATTATTACATTCTTAATAGGATATATAGTGCCAAAGAGTATTATTTATATCTAAAATATTTTTATTAACCTTTTTTGACATGATAATTGAATATGTCTGTTTTGTACTATAAACCAGCATGCTGAGTTGATTGATTGAAATAGTGATAACTGAATGAAACTACAGTACGCAGATAGATACGTCACTCCACTCATGGGCCAGTCATGGCGAGGTGTACTCGATACACCATTATGTGATAAAGTTTGTCGTTTCCTCCACCAGTAAAACTGACCGCCACGATATAACTGAAATATTGTTGAAAGTGGCGTTAAACACCTTAACTCTAACCCAGGTACATTATGCTGACCCAGAGTCAACCAGTCTTTTTCCTTTCTTTTTAATGCTGCATGCCTATCTTAGAAGCAGCAAATGCCTTTAGTTTGACACGAACGAGATCGAACCCACGATCTACAGCACTATCTACGATCACATCAACCATTATACCACAGCATTACATTTACAAAGGAGGTGACAGAAAGTGGATAAAATATACCCACTGATAAAAAAAAACGAATTTGTTTGTCAATGATTTTGTTCTATTGATAATAAAAACGTAGATATCAAATAAAGTGCACAGAACGTGTTTCTGGAATAACCTTCATCGAGTACCCTCACAACCGAAAGATTAGACGGCCAAACAATTTAAACGTTTTTGGGAGCTATATAACCAAATCGTCTAAACCGGATAGCCAAAAAGATAAAGAAGACAAAACTGAAAACTTGAAAACAATTTTTTTTATCGCAGAAGCATTTATATGGTGGCGTATTTCTGCCTCCTACTTGTCAGATAAGTATGTCGACTTGTCAGATGATTATGTCGACTTGTCAGATAATTATGTTGACTTGTCAGATAATTATGTCAACTTGTCAGATAATTATGTCGACCTGTCAGATGATTATGTCGACCTGTCAGATAATTATGTTGACTTGTCAGATTATTATGTCGACTTGTCAGATGATTATGTCGACTTGTCAGATAATTATGTTGACTTGTCAGATGATTATGTCGATTTGTCAGATGATTATGTCGACTGGTCAGATAATTATGTCGAGCTGTCAGATGATTATGTCGACCTGTCAGATAATCATGTCGACTTATCAGATAATTATGTCGACTTGTCATATAATTATGTCGACTTGTCAGATGATTATATCGACTTGTCAGATAATTATGTTGACTTGTTAGATAATTCTATCGACATTCCAGATAATTATGTCGACTTGTCAGATGATTATGTCGACTTGTCAGATGATTATGTCGACTTGTCAGATGATTATGTCAACTTGTCAAGTCTTTATACAAACATGTCAAATATAAATATGAACAAGCCAGATAAAATTCACGGAGTAAAGATCTTGACATCATATTTGTCTTTTATTTGCTGATATTGTGTTCTATTCGCCAGATATGTACTTGGATAACGTACACATTGTTTTCTCTCAGAAAGTGGCGGAGCGAAATAATAAAAAGAACTCGTCCTTATGACAGGACGTAGATGAGTGCGTCGTTTATAACAGAAGGGGAGTTAGGAGTTATGGTGTTTAATGCCACTTTCAACAATATTTCAGTTATATCGTGCCTGTAAATTTTATTGGTGGAGGAAACCGGAGTGCCCGGGATAAACCACCTACTATCGCAAGTCACTGACAAACTTTATCGCATAATGTTGTATCGAGTACACCTCGCCATCATCCGGATTCGAACTCATAACTTTAGTGGTGATAGCAACTGATTGCATATGTAGTTGTAAATCCAAATACCATACGAACACGACCACGACGGTTCCGTCATTTATGCACATGACAGACCCCCTAATGGGCTACAGTTTGATCAATAATTTCCGTTGGTGGCTTGTTACAATTGTCTGTTCATACCATTTACTGTATACGTGGCAAAATTCGCTAATATGAAGGTCAAACGTATTCTCTAGTTTTTAATTTCGCGATTGTGCTCGAGCCAAAGCATCAACATTATAAATGATGGTTTTTCGTGAGTTTTTATTTTCACCAATTTATTTTCCTCGCAAATATAGCGAAAATAAAACCCTCGCGCAAATAAACAATTATACAGAAAATCCTCTTTTTTTATGTGTCAGTCTAATCTACTGCCCATATATGCTTATCACAATGCCATTTATTGTATCGACATCTGTAAAACACGTTCTCGTCGGGTATATGGTTGAAGTACTGCACAATTTACGTTGAAAAGCTATTAATCAATTAATCAATCAATCATTTTTGATTAATGTACGTTGTCATTTTCAGATTTCATCAAATTATAATGCATATATAATAAAAACAATGTTTTTTACGGAAAATAATCCAATCATTTAACTGTCAATTAACGAATATCAAATTTGCACGATGGAACAACTCATTGAATGAAAATAGTGACAGTGATTAAAACATATTTTTTATTTGAAATAACTTGCATGTAGCTATATATACAGTGACGTTGGACTATAAACATCATCGTGGGAGGCTGAATATGGCGGAGGGGTAAAGAGGACAATTCTCCCATTAGCCGCCAATGAACTTGAAATTAGTATGCCTAAAAATAAAAAAAATAAAATTAAAAAAAAGGGGAAAAAAGGAAGAAAGAAAGAAAGAAAGAAAGAAAGAAAGAAAGAAAGAAAGAAAGAAAGAAAGAAAACACAAAACGTAATAACTAAAACATTTGTTTTAATTTGAGAAATTTGAGAAATATTTGATCATTTATTTTTACATGTTACTTATATTTTGTACGTAACCAATCAAAAGTTTGCCCCCGAGCACTCACATCAATCTTTCATCACTATTCTTCTGTATCTTGTTATGGAAAAGAAAGCTATTTATAAGTAGATTAGTTTAGAAGTGAAATAATTAAATGCTGTCTGTATCTACTTGTGTTGCTTTTGCAAAAAAATAAAAATAAAATGAAGGTCAATGCAACCTATATCTGTAAATGTCAGTGACGTACTATCTAAGATATTAAGGGGGTTCTGTTGTTTAACGCCACTTTCAATAATATTTCAGTTATATTGCAGCGGTCAGTTTTATTGGAGGTGGAAACTGGAGAACCTGGAAAAAACCACAGACCTGTCGCAATTAACTGACAAACATTATCACATAATGTTGTATCGAGTACACTTCCCCTGAGCAGGATTCGAACTCACAACGTTAGTGGTGATAGGCACTGATTGCATAGATCATCCGACGGCCCCTCACATATTAATTAAGACACGTGTCTCGAAAGAGAAATATGAAACAATGTGTTAATGGCTTTCAAAAAATAATATATGCACTTTTCAGTGTCTGTATCCGGTAAAGACAAACAAATTGTATAAAATATGTTAAATTATGTCATTTCTACAGTAAATCATATGCCTGGTGAATTATATAATGTCGTTTTTATTATCTATTGCACAATTCCTTGAACATTTCATAATTTATGCTAAAGGCATTACTATTTTTAACGAATCAACACGACTGGATTATTTGACAAACTATTTAAGAAGTTTTCCAAGGTTTGTCCGTTATCCATTAAGCTATTATAAGATTTCTGATGTAGATGTATGTTCGCTCAAAAAGAAAAACAATAAATAAAAAGGAGAACGACAGGAAACGCATGTATATACAATGAAATTAAGTTAATTTTGATGTCGTCTGCTAATGAAACTGGAAGGACCTCCGACTCCAGTTTACGTAAAGGGAAACATAACTTTAAAAATATAACAATATAAAGAATTATGTAATATTTTCTATTTTCAGTTAGAGTTGAAAGATTTAACAACATGAAAGCTGCTATTTTGATATTCGTTTCTTTGCCTTTTATCCTGTCGGCTGTCTCGAAACAACCTCAAGTTCAAAGTGAGTATACATTGAATTTTTCGTAATATGTAAATTTTACATCAAATGTATCATTATATTATGATTTCGTAAAGAGTGTAAACAAACAACGAACATTCTGACTTAAAGACATCAAATGGAATACTGGTGTTTTTAATCAACTTTGATCTTTAAAAGAATACTATTTATCAAAGATCGATTTTATATTTGAAATTAATGCAAGCTATTTTCGAAACCGCATATGCTTGCAAAACTTGTCGGTGTTTGATATTTTCCAAACAGATACTAACATTTTGTAACATACCATTCCCGTTATTAATCACTAAGGAGAACCTGAGTTTTATGGGATTTGTGGTGCTCAATCTGTAATTTTCTGTGTAGTGTGTTGTATATCTATGTCTTTTGTTTTCCTTTTTATTTTGACCATTGTATTATCTCTCATTCTTCGCTTTGTTCTGAAAAATGAGCAAAAGTAAAGCTAAACTTATGACACCTTTGAACAATTCTGACTTCACCTTCATCATCCGTTGTTGTTCAAAGGTGCCATAAGTTTAGTTTTACTTTTGCTCATTTTTCAAAACAAATTGAAAAGATAAAAAGGTGGGTTTAAGTAACTGTGATAGTAAATTTATTCGAAACTTCGGAAAAATCTAATGTCAAAGAACATCACTTTTATTATTTATTATTAACTGATACTTAAAGATAAAATATGTACATTTTGTCTCAAAGATGTGTGCTTAATTATCATCAACATCCACTAGCAAAGAGAAATCCAATATTTCAGAAAAAGTCATTAAAACCGTTATTTATGTCTCTCTACCCTCATCCCCTCCAGTCTATGAACAACTTTCTGCATAGCACTTCCCCAAAAAAAAAACGATCTATTTTTTAAAACTACATTCTACCAACGCAGTGCCTATCTATAATTCTGCTACTGAGGTTTTAGCGATTTCGGTTTCTTGATATTAAGAATGATACTGAAACAGTGATGACTGACAACAATATGAACAAACCAATAATCACTTCCCACCTCAAACAACTGAAGAAAAGAAAAAGAAAAAAAAAGAAAAGAAAAAAGACCAGGACATATGGCGTTGGAAAAAAATCATATCCTGATTTGTTCGTTTTTTCTGAATTGTGTGTCTGTTAGTTCCTCTTATATGAATGATGTTTATTATAACTTCGTGCATCGTGTATTACTTACTGTATGTTAGACATCTTACGTTAAATAACTATATTATATATAATATGGCAGGACGATACAACATTGTTTACTTACAATATGACAGTGAAATATGATACCATGAAATATATTGGGGGTGCTATAGAGGGGTTTTTAGAAAATCTGAAAATGTAAATTGTCGCCACGAAAGTCGAAAATAAACTACTTAGTCCCATTTATATATATCAACATCCACTAGCAGAGAGAAATCCAATATTTCAGAAAAAGTCAATAAAACCGTTAGTTCTAACCGTTAGTTATGTCTCTCTACCCTCATCCCCTCCAGTCTATGAACAACTTTCTGCATAGCACTTCCCAAAAAAACGATCCATTTTTTATATCAGAACTATCCCTTTACAACAGGTGCACCTGCAGACGGGGTACCTGCAAGTGCGTCTAACATTTATCATGCAAACAAATATGTACTATATACAAACATTGTAAGTAAAAAATATATTTAGTTTTCAGCAAAACGCCAACACATTGTCAGGGCCATCGTATTCGTGATCTTATAGGGTTGGATTTATAACTACCTGTGTTACCTAATACCACTATCTGTAGGTTCGAATCCCGCTCATGGCGGAATGTACTCGATACAACATTATGTGATAAAGTTTGTCAGTGACTTGTGGCAGGTCGGTGGTTTTCTCTTGGAACTTCGATTTCCTCCACCAATAAAACTGACCGCCATGATATAACTGAAATATTGTTGAAAGTGGCTTTAAAACACTATGAACCAAACTAATTACAACTTTTATGAAATTAAATGAATAAAACACACACTTTAGAATCAGAGACAGTGGAATGAATATTTTAATAGATTGCATTTTTTAGGATGTATAGTTTCCAGTTATGGATCCCATACAAGTAACACAATATATACACAACACACTAAGATTTTCAGAAACATACACTTAAAAATAACACACATACTTACCATCCTTTTCTTTTTATAGGCTCAAAATTAAATGGCCCACGAAAAGACATTCAATTATACAACGCTCTGATAAACTTAAGAAAATTTAGCCCATTCGACATCCTTTCAATTGTTGAAAATATTGTATGCAAAGCCTGTTCTAAATATGGAAATAAAAGGAGACGTCAAGCGTGCAAGAAGGAATTTTGTTTGTCATCCAATAAGACTGCTGTAACCTCTGGTTCTCCTATTGAAGCAGCAATTGAAAAATATGTGTCTATTGTAAAAACTTATGAAATGCAGATAGTAACATCAGCTGGTCGTGCATGGATAATACCTATAATAGCAGATATGATGTGCAAATTTTGCAGAGATATAAGAAACCAGAAAATACGTCAGAAATGTGTAGAGAAATACTGTTTAAGATCAGTTCCACGTTCTCCGGCTGAAGAAAAACATGTCCCACAGTGATATTCATATTTTACAAAAACTTAAGCTAAATTTGAATTTGACTCAGGAATATGAGTTTTACTTAAAAAATACAAATATTGTTTGTCCTACCATAGCAAACCTGTTTAAACATTTGGACTTTCAGAATTGTCTATTTCATATTATCAAAACAGTGTCAGTTTCTTCGCTTCAAAATATTTCAGAATATTTTATTTTTAGTTTCAAGTTCAAGTATTTGTAATATCTAATAATACCATTTCAGTGTTATATTTATTGTTATTTGCTTGTTTCCTGTTAGTTTTATCACTATTGTATTGTAAATCACGGTTTAATACCAAAAATCTATTTTATGAAATTATTTCTTTTCACTTTAATAAAATGAAACATTCGATGTGAATCCTGAAAATATTAAAATGCAAAAATATATTTTGTTTTGTTTTTATTTATTTTTACGGTTGCTTGAACAATTTTGCTTTTTAACAGTTGTGTTTAGCCATGTACTAAGAACATAAAGAGGTTATATTCCTATAGAGGGACCATCGTGGTCGTGATCTTATGATAGTTGGATTTACAACTACCTAGGTAATCAGTACTTATCACCTCCAAATTTGTGAATTCGAATCCCGCTCAGGCGAGGTGTACTTGATACAGCATTCTGTGATAAAGTTACGGCATGTCTGTGGATTTCTCCGCGTATTCCGGTTTCCCCCACCAATCAAACTTACCGCCACGATATAGATGAAATATTGTTGAAAGTGGCGTTAAACACCACAAATGAAACCCTATATTACAATAGACCAAGACCTGAGGTAGGTGAGAGGTATCTTAATCCATAAATGGCGATGACATCATAAATGTTTCGTCCATTTGATTGGTTGGTGTTGATTGATTGTTGTTGTGAAGTATTTTAGTAATATCCATGAGTGCAACACAACCTATAAGCCAAAACAATAACTTATGTAAACATGACACCTTTGTGAACTCAATAAATGGATATTTTGGTTAACATGAGGACAGATATGGACAGGTGATGGAATATTTTTCATTGTAACGGACAACAAACAAGCTCCCAGAGTGAACTGTTTTTCAGTACAAGTTGTAGCAAACAAGGAGATTAAAATGTTCATAACACCATTGCCATCTTTAGGTACCCCTTTTAAGTGGGATTGTACCTGTACATGATTGTTCATGTGATAAAAAATATATATTGATTGATTGATTATTGCGTAACGTCCAGCGAGCAGTATGTTAGTTATATTCCTAGCGAGAACAAGTTGATTAATGTATGAAAACCATATAGAAATGAGGGAATTGCTGGCCCAACAGTGTCAACGACTATAGACTGTCGATGAGAACGCATGGGGAGTTAGGTAGGGACGAACAATTCTAAGTTAGTCTTTGATAGTGGCTACAATGGGCATACTCTTTTTCGAAATCTGCAGAAGAGTTCATTAGAGTGCAAGGTACATGGCACTCTGCAACCGATTTACCCATTATGGTGACGCACTGAGTCATGGGAATCTTCACCATTACCCAGGCAAATATATAAGGTGTATACAAATAAGTTAATAATTTGCCTACACCAGGTGTTGTGTATTGTATCAACTGCATCACGGATTGTTAGACACAGGAAATTCGACATGATCTAGACATCTACTTCATTCGTCATTCTATCCCCTTGGCATACATGTACCTATTATTATCTTTATGTCAACAATATATCACTAACTAATTCATAGCAATTAACCATAAACATAGATACACAGTGATGGTTTTCTACGTCTTACCAAACTCAATAACACGAATCATGCTTTCTGTTCAAATCATAATACGCAATGCAAGAAGACCAAAAAGAGAGAAACTGATGGAAATATGTCCTTTCCTGTAATATGCACAACATATGTGACGGGATAAAACCGATTTGTTAATTCCCAATCCTCTTCTCTTTACAACTAGCTCTCCAGCAGTCAAAAAATGATTAACAAAAAACCATTAATCAAATAACGTGAACATAGACATGAGGAGAACAACAGCATAGTTCGTCATTACAATTTGTTAACATATCATGATAAGAAGTTAGATTCTACTGTTTGAAACAATTGTTTGACGGTTGAAAAGACCCTTTCATCCTGTACATTATTATTAGAATAACAAATTGCTGTTAAGCGTAAATATCAATAATGCATTTCTGATGGAAGACAACTTTAATTTTATATATTTTTTGAAACACAATAACATTATATATAATTAAGGCAAAATCAAGCATGCAAAAATGTTATTTATGACGGCAATGTTGTTAATAGAACGCGAAGAAAGGCCCGCAATGTAATCAAATTAGATCATCGCATTTTCATACTAACACTGTTCAACCGGTTTTATGTGAGGGTTGGTATATTACTCACACGTGGAAAGTACTTGCATGACCTCATTATTTCACTAAGAGGGGAGGTTTGGGTTCATTAAATTGATTTAACCCGCCACCTTTTATTGAAGTGTCTGTACCAAGACAGGAAGTGAGCGGTCATGTTTTGTGTGTGAGGGGTATCAAGACAGGAAGTGAGCGATCATGTATTTGTGTGTGAGGGGTATCAAGACAGGAAGTGAGCGGTCATGTATTTGTGTGTGAGGGTATCGATTTTTGTCTCTTTCTATGATTTTAGTATTTGATTTTGGAATTGTTACAGTGTGATATTTTTAGAATTGTTACAGTGTGATATTTTTAGAATTGTTACAGTGTGATATTTTTTTTTAGAAATACAACAAACATCTAAGTTTAGTTAGATTGAAAGGTCCACTCCATATATATATATTATATCATTTACCTTTAAAATAGATCATTAGTTTCAATGAAGTATTGCTATTTATTTCTTTTTCAATTGACATTTTTTTTAAACAAATAATGTCTCCTTCGATCCTTCACGAACAAGGTTATGTGTAAGTTCGGTTGGTACGACATGTATTTCTTGGAATACAACAAGTGTTATGTCAGTTATATAATACAGGAAAAGTCCCTTAGTACATGTAATTAGTAATTATCTTACGTGGGCCCGACATGAGCACGTCCTTTACCTCTAATGGACAATTTGTCATCTTTATGAAGTGGCTTTAAAAACGTCTATACGAGTAATAATACAATGTTATAGTCAGCTAACACGGTTTCATTAAATAGTTTGGAATTGACAAACATCTCCGTGTTCAATGGGTAACATGTACAGTGTAGTTATCTGTGCCCCCTGTTAATTTTAGTTAGTTGGATATTTATTTAGGACTACATAAAAAGTAATAATCGATTCACCGAGTCCCTCCAGTTACTGATCTATTCAATTTCCACTTCCGATTTCCGGTAAAACAAAACGGACAAGCGTAAGAACGACTTCATATTTATCGACCCCACTGAAACAAATGCTTAACGACATTGTGCAACACCCATCAATGTTCAGAGTTTAAGAGTACAGTTTTTCAACATAAACCGGAAAAGGGTGTCACTATATATTCGTCCGTATTTGTGGCGTTTATATTGAGAAAGTCCGACGATATCAATACTGTTCTCTGGTGTCAACTGAATCTTAATATCAATAAAATTACATTTAATTCTCTATTCAAGAATTTCGCCAAGGATTGTAAGTTTTGCCTTGGATATATGTAACATAAAAGTAAAATGAAAGTAAGAACAATTGTCTGTTCATTTCTAAAAAGATTAAACAATGAATTTGGGTGGAGGGCTATACTGAACTTTCTATAGTCCAAAATCTAAGGTGATACAAACGTACATGTCTAATTCAATGCGCGACGAGAATCTGAAATAAACTTTATCCGGCACGCTCACGGTCAACAGATTAGAAACCAAAATAATTCAAAAGTCTTTGGGAGCAAATAAGCCAAACGGCCTAAACAAGAAATGCAAACTCGGCTAATGTTACCTATGTATTGGCAAATAATCATCATATGATTTTGAGCTTGAGACTGAAAGACTTCCAAATCCATGTTATGTAAATAGAATGAAACCAGAAAAGATGACATACTAAGACGAGTGGAGCAGTGAAAGATGAAATACTAAGACGAGTGGAGCAGTGAAAGATGACATACTAAGACGAGTGGAGCAGTGAAAGAGAATACACATGCAGCTTTAATTTTGAATGAGATTCAGTGATGTGTGGAGAGGGGATGTAGAGCAATATACGACTGTTAAGTTTGCTGAAAAACACGGGCATAACCGCATCATTTCAGCAAGAAGAGGGACTTTGGCACATAAAACCAGTTATTCTCGTCATTTTATTTTATTGAAGTGTCTGGACAAGCCTGAGAAAATAAGTCTTGATGTATATGTGTGTAAAGTGTATCCATTTTTCCTCTCTGAGATTTTTATATTGGAGTTTTGAATTGTTCTGAATGTGTGGTGATTTGTGTTTTTCATTTTGATATGCTTATACAAAAAACAATGCTTTGCATTTGATAAAAATAAAATGGGAAGATGATATTACTTTTTTTCAGAAAAGGCCGACTATTATTTAAAGTTGACTATTCACGATATTGGCTACATATTTCAATTCTCCTTGTGAGAACCCATGAATGTTAAAATAGGACCAATTGTTTCTGGATTATGCTACTCAATATCAAATAAGTTTCGCATTCCATTAGAGTATGCTTAAACGTTTATCTGATGGTCAAGATGGACATATACGCCTACCTTCTACATATTTTGTTTTGTTTTGTCACACGAAGTATTTTGGTTAGTACATTTTCATGTTATGTGACTAATCTCGGTTATGCATCTTTGTGTTTCAATTAATATGTTGAGGTGTACATGACATGACAATTCAGTCACCTGGGTCTCTGTTTCGGCGCCATGTAGTTTTCACAATATATATTGTTCTATCGTGATGGATGTTTAGTACTTAACATTTTATCATTTTGTCTCGAGATAATCGAAGCAGCAATGATCGTGAGAATGATTGGTACTTGAACAACCAATATTCAAAACAAAGTACATCAAATAACTTCAACATTATGTCACAGTTTACTTGATTGATCTTCCTTCTTTTACAGAGTTCAAATTGAAAAGACGACCAAAGGAAGTTAAGTTAGATGTCGCTCTGGCAGACCTCGGTAAATTCAGAATTCCCGTTATAATGGCAGTAGTTGCTGATATGCTATGCAAATCCTGTCAAAAGTATGCAAAAATAATAAAGCAAAAAAAGTGCAAACAGAAATATTGTGTTCGTTCCAATCGTACTGAGGTTGCTCGACTTCGCTCTGGTTCTATTATAAAGGAGACAATTCAAAACTATGTCTCCCGTGTTGCAACGAAAGGGCCCATCGATGATCCTGGGAGAGTTATTCCAATTATATCGGATGTTATGTGCAAATTATGCAGCGATATAAAAGACACGAAAAATCGTAAAGAATGTGAAAAGAAATATTGTTTGAGATCCAAATCGTTCAGTGTTAAATCGCCTGAAAAAAATGGAGTAATCACATCGGAAAGCGTTAAATCGCCCGAGACAAACAACTCTAGCAAACTGCAAAGTGTAAAATCACCCAAGACAAAAAGCTCTAGCGAAGTGCAAAGTTTAAAATCGCCTGACGTAAAGAACTCAACCAAACCACAAACCGCTAGCATAAACAGTTCAGTCAGACCAGACAGTGCTACGTCGATCCACAAGAAGAACCCAAGGCGACCATCACGTTTTCGTGTGAAAGAAAGGAAAAAGTTACGCGCAAAAGGGATTCAAACAAAACAAAAAAGTGTTTGACTGTCGCTGTCCCTCGAATTTCAAAACTAAAAGTTCGAAATCTGCTTGCAGAACTATTTAAATGTGTTCACATCGAAGTGCTTAAAGATATATATAGGTTCAAAATCTTTATGGTTTTCAATATATTTACGGTCCCAAATCTGCCAGATTCTCAATCTATCTCCAGTTCCTAATCTGTGTGCCGTTCTTCACGTTTTCATCAGTTAGATGATACAATCTTGGTTTACACATTACACGTGTTCAAACTTCAATACCAGATTAACATGTTTATGTATATACATGTACACTATTATGCATTATCAATTTTTATAATATATCGTAATCGCAAATAATACTGTCAATGGGGTATTTTTGTAGAAGAAGCAAGACTGTAGCTAAGGCCATTTTGCGTAAAATACATCCAATATAGATACCGTATATATTAATTGAGTGTACCATATTCTCGTTTTGTGTTGAATTTTATTGGTGCTATACATGTACTTAAAACTGTTGAAAACTAAATCTAATAAAAACGTAGAAGTCTAATTTAGTGGACATTACGCGTTTCTTGACAATGTTAAATAATAAACATAATGCAAATTGCTTTGTCTGTCCTTCGATTTATTGTTTATGATTACCTCTTAGAGAAGGCCATTTTTGCAGTAATTACATGGTAGCATATATCTATATATGCCCAGCACCACTAAACATATGACTTTTATTTCCGCATATTTCGAGGTGTACTCGATACATAATTATGTGATATAAAGTGTATCGGTGACTTGTGACAGGCTTGTGGTTTTCTCTTGGTACTCTGGTTTCCACTACTAATAAACCTGTCCGCCACAATGTTACTGAAATATTGTTGAAAGTGTCGTTAAGCGCATAACCCTCAATAGTTCTTGATGTATTATATAGGTAGAAGGGAAGCATAGACTTGCTTGGCTTCCTCTGATAGTTGGTATACGGATTTTCATGACAGATAACAGATGCACTAAAATGACAATTAACGGAAGCAAGTTATGCAACTTTTGCAAAGTCTGTTCCTGTTTCTGTTTTGATATATTCATGTGGTATTCGTGTTTTAAATATATATTTTAAAATATGCATCATATGTTACCAGTTTTTTCTAAATAAAACTGGAAGTTGTGTTGAGTGTACAAGTCTACGAAGCAAACTGGACCGGAACAGAATAGAGACTTCGCTGAAAGTATATTAATGATTAGAAGACAAGCGGAAACATATTTCAGACTAGAAAAAAAAATGTGTCTCTTTTCAGCTATAAATTACAAATCGAAGAGATTCACGAATCTATCCTAGAAATGTAATAGAATAGACATTACATAATAATGGTTAAATACATACAAACTATTTGACACAGCGACGGTTTGTATGTATAGTGTTTAACGCCACCTTCAACAATACTTCAGTTATATCGTGGTGGTCTGTTTTATTGGTGGAGAGAACCGTAGTATCAGGGGGAAACCACGTGACCTGTCTCAAGTCACTGACAACCTTTATCACATAAACATAATTGTGTATCGAGTACAGAGGGGGCGGACAGCAAAACGGGAGATGAGAGAAAAGGGGGCGGGAGGTGGGAGAAGGAGGGGATGGCGGTGGGAGAAAAGGAGCGGGAGGTGGTATGACAGAAGGGTGGGAAGTGGGAGAGGAGAAATTTGTAAAATGGGAGAAAACTGACACCCCCCACCCCCCGCAAATGTGAATAAATAACTTAAGAGATTTAATTTTCCTTGTCAGGATGAAGGGGAAAGGGACAAATGATGAAAATGATCATGTGAGAAACATGAATTTAAGAAAGTTGATCATACATGTAGATAATAAAAATACAGAAAAACAGAGTTTTGTCCAGATTTGTTTTTCTTTTTAAGAAAGGAGGTGGGAGAAAGAGGGGCGGGAGGTGGGAGAGAAGGGGGTGGGAGGTGGGAGAGAATACCCCCTGTCCATCCCCTCAGTACACTTCGACATGAACGGGATTCGATCTCACAACTTTAGTGATGAAAGGCGTTGATTGCACGAGTAGTTGTATATCCAACTATCATACGATCACGACCAAGAGGGTCCCTTGAAGCACCGAAGTCCATGGCAAAGCAGACATGCTAAGTTTTATTGTATTCCGTTGGAATCTGTCCTTAATTAAGAGGTGCACTCTAATGTTTTAGGGGAATATCACAGCCTGGTACATTTAAAATCAATTTAGAAAATAAATTAATTTCTGGTTTCCGTCACAATCAAAGAACAAATTTGAGATTGATATAGATTTTGGACAGGTCATAGATTGAGTGTTTCATATAAATATGATATACGATATTTATTATGAATATATGCTCCACAATATGTGTTATTGTTATTACTTTTTAATGAGATGTATTGAATTACATTTTAATTTGTGTTTTTGTGAGTAAGCAATAGCATTACAAAGTTTGAAAATAAACATTGCAGAATGTATTTAATTTACATATCATATGATCCATATTTGTAATAGCAGAATGCTGAAATTATTTTTTTATAACTTTATTGTGGTACTGATAATATATCAATTAACAAGTAATTAACATCTCAAATACATAGAGCAATAAAACATAGATATCAAATTCAGTGAGCATGACACGTTTCTGGAATAACCTTCATCAGGTACGACGTGTTTCTGGAATAACCTTCATCAGGTACGTTACTGGAATAACCTTCATCAGGTACGTTACTGGAATAACCTTCATCAGGTACGGTCAAAGTAAAAAGATTGGAAAGCCAAATAATTTTAAAAATCTTTGGAAGCAATGAAGCTAAAGGAGATATACAGGATATCCAAAATAGGCTAACGTCACCTAGGCCAACAATTAAAAATAGGCTAACGTCACCTAGGCCAACAATTAAAAATATGTACAGAAGTTTATTATACTTTCTCATCAACAGTTTGCAAAATGTTATACAACGCAGGCAAATCTAGCTTTTATGATTGTTTGCCTGTGTTTATGCAATGACCATTCCAAACATTAATAGTTTGAAGACGTTCAAATATCTTATTCATAAAACGCAGATATCGAATTCAGTATGCATCGTGTGTTTACGGAAAAACCTTCATCAGTATGCTCTAAGTCAAACGATTTGAAAGCCAAACAATTTAAATCGTTTGGGTACTAACAATCAAATGGCTTAAACAGGATCACAACTTCGGCTAAGATCACCAAAGCATGTGGTAGCGCTTTGTAATCATTTGTTATGATAATCAAATTGGTATTTTCTAGTATAGTTTTTTGTGCACCATTGTTTGTCAAATTCTACTATTTCTTCCCGCCATTATTGTCTTGAATATGCATGAAATATTTGCAGATGGACCTTAACCATCCATCAATCAATCAATCAATCAATCAATCAATCAATCAATCAATCAATCAATCAATCAATCAATCAATCAATCAATCAATCTATTGGACATTGTATACTTTATCAACCCTTCTTTAATTTAGATTTACCTTATTGGTATTTTTGTTATATATCTTTATTCTCATAAAGCCAATGTATAACAATGGTACAGAGATATAACAATAAAATCAAAATCACAACTATTTACAATATATATATATACAAATTAGGAGAGAGGCTGCAAAGGAATAAGAACCTGGAGGACAAACACCGGTTTTAACTTATAAAATGACAGAGTTTCTTCAGTATTGGCTTTCTTTTACTTGACATAAGTTCAGAAAATTTAATGATATTATGTCTATATATGAAATAATTTGACAGTGACTGCTTACGTTTTTGGTTAAAATAAATACATTCAAAAATATAATGGTATTCATCTCCAATTTAGGATCTATTACATAATTTACATTTACTGTTTTCTCTTGGAATGTTCTGTCATCGCCCTGTTTCGATGGGGAGTTTATTATTTGTTGTTCTTAATCTGCAAAGCAGAATTGCATCTTTTATTTCTAAAATATTTAAATAATCTTCATATTTAAACTCTGTTTTAAATGTTTTATAATTTATGGCTTTAGGTGAATTTTGTAATAAAGAATTCCAATTTTGGAGAAACTGATCCTCCAATCGCTGTTTAATTACACATTTCAAATAATCTGCATTGTTAAAATGTTCTGTTTCCCATATATTTGAGAAACCACACTCATTAAATATTTATTTTACAAACAATATCCAACTAAACTGCATATTATGATTTTCATTCAATTGACGACATAGTCTATACAATATATTAGAATACTTTGTTTACGAACTATAAGTCTTGCCCAGTAACATACGACTCTGATTTTAATATCAATATGCATAGGGTATCGCCCTAATTCACCATACACCATATAGCTAGACGTTAATGTTTTTAAATTTAAAAGAATCTTACAAAATTTTAGAAGTATTTTTTCCAGAATCTCATTGTTACTAAAGCCCCACACTTCACAGCCACATAACAGGATGGGTTTTCTTGAAAAATGCTGAAATCAACAAATGTGATTAAAAAAAAACGTTTGTCAACATATCTGTTTTTAAAGTTTGGTTTTGTCATTGTCACATTACCGTTCGAACTTCTCTAAAAATAAATGAAGAATATTCTGTAACCTCAAGTTAAGAGATGAAATTAAGCTAATTAAAAACAATCTAAAATTGTTCCAATGGTAAAAAAAGCAGTGTGACAGTACTGAAAACTGAAGCAGAGTAATTCCTAAATGGAATTAACAACATGATAATACACGTTTAATTAATCAATTGTTCACAACGCCATAGCGGGTGAAGAAATTTGAGAAATTGCTAAACTGTAATTAAATTGAATTCTCTTCAAATTTAGTAAATATATTGTACAATAGTGTTCCTACACTAATATTGAGGGATATTTTCCCCGAGATATATCTCAAATTGCACCAGCTGCTCGGAACTGTTCTGACCGTGTGGTATTTTTTGTTTTTGTTTTTTGTGTTTTGTTTTGTGTGTGTGTTTTTCTTATTTTTCTATTAATACACAAAAAGACTACGAATATCGGATATTTTCCTGTGAACCTAAAGTACGTAAACATTACCTCTAACCAGAACTAACCTAACACTATTATTTCAACAAACAAGATTCACAAAATATAACTATAATGTATGCTTCGCTTCTGTTCACATGCTGAATTTTAAACATCTTGATACAAATATTAAAACAAAATAAAAAGTTAATAACTTCACAGCGAAAATGATGGAAAGGCATTAACAATCTTCTGTCTTAAAGATTAAGTTACTTTACTGTACATAATTGCATAAAAGGGAGAGAAAGATTGGATAGCAATTGAATTGTTTCATACAAATGAAAAAAGAAAAAAAAGAAAAAAATAGAAAAATTAAAAAATACTAACATGAGAAAAAAAAACTAAATGAAAAACAAAAGAATACCACACTGTAGGAAGAGTTCCAAAATACAATAAGTATATCTAATCATTTTATTTGTAAATAAACGTTGTAAACAATAAAACAGCATGCTCAAATTGAGGACCATGGAATATAATAGCCCTTTTTTACCCTCTTTCACTAGAATTTAATTAAAAGCTGCACAGTTATATAATACAATTAAATTGCTTTCACAATTCCTTCCATTTTTATGCCAAGATGTGTTTTATCTAGAGGTTAAAAAATAACCGAGTTTCTGTAACAATATTGTTAGTTAAGATACAATATATTAAACGAAATTCGGTGCAAGCATGTCATACCAATCAATCAGATGTCAATAAAATTATTTGACTATTGAAAATAAACTGAAATCAGACAACCAGCCGTGTTACTGAAAATTTAGTAAAACGGTACATACACAGAATCGTGACACGATTTCTTCTAAAAGATGGACAAAGTACTCTTGTATTGTATTTCTTATTGAACAACTGTCTACTGTCATATAACAAAGTTTTTGATGTGTAAACAAAATAAATTAGGACTCCTCATTCTTTCCCGCAGCGCCGTTCACTCAGTATTATGCGTGAATTGACATATTGTTCATATGTGAAAAACACTTGCATGACCGCATTATTTCAATGAGAGGGGAAGTTTGCTTGACTAGCTTAACCACAGTATTTTATTTTCATTGAAGGTCCAGTACCATACTGGTAAATCAAGCGACCATGTGTATTAGAGGTGTCCATTTGGTCTTTATTTCTACGATTTTTCTGTTAGATTTTGAAACGGTTCTGACGGTTTGGTATTTTTGTTTTCATTTTATTTTTAAGTGTATGAAACTGAACAGTTCCTATGTAAAATACTAATGACAATTGTACAAATTGTTTTACATGTACAAAACATAAGCATTAATTGAAACATCTGCATTTTCCCTTCCCAAATCCCAAATTACTATTCATTTTAAGCAATACGATATTTTCAAAATTGTTGATTTACATCAAAAATAAATACTTTGACAGTTTATTTGATAATAGTAATGCTCGAAAATATAAACATACCACAACAACGAAATATATGGTGGCATTAATCTCCGTAATGGGATCGCAAAACTACGCTGTCGATATCTATAGATCTCCAAAGACTGCCAGAAATAACTACATAACAATGAATTAGTAGAATAAAGTGGCTTTGTATCATATATTCTTAGTTGGTATTATCAAATAGTTATACAAATACAAACAACCTTTTCCAATAAAATTTAATATACCAAAATACGATTGACTGTATTAGGAACATTCAAAATATGATTAATGTCAAAAATTCGATTTTTGAAATATGAAAATTCCGATTTTTTAAAAATCTTGAAATATTGACTTCTTTCCATATTGAGGTAAACGTCTGAAGTATAATCCATGTCTATGTGTTATGCCTACTCTTGTTGGATCAATATCAAGACGTTTTGATGTGGTCTAACTATGCAAACGCAATTAACCGTCACTTTCCAAAGCATCCGTATTTCAACGCTTTGATAGGCTAATGGCGGGCACAACATATATTGACTTGATGTGATGTCATCTGAACACTATGTACTTTAATGTTATCAAATTTGACATTTTCATGAATTGCAAAGCCTGAACAACCAGTATGCCAAATTTCGGAGTAATGTAATGCTTATTTCTATATTCAAAATGATGTTGAAAATTTGAAGTAAATTATATTTTTTGACATGTTGAGTTTCTTTTATGGGAAAGTATAGTCTCATATATCTTGTATTTCCTACATATTACATAATTACTTGTATTGGTTTAAATTTAGAATTATTCAAAATATCCAACTTTCATAAAATAGATGGATTAGGTCTTACACTAGTGGCTGTCGGGTCGTAATCGTATGGAAGTTGGATTTACAACTGCCAATGCAATTAGTCCATATCACCACTAACGTTGTGATTTCGAATCCCGCTCATAGCGAAGTGTACTTGATACAACATTATGTGATAAAGTTTATCAGTGATTTGCAGTAGGTCGATGGTTTTCTCTAAGTACTCTGGTTTCCTCAATAACACTGACCGCCACGATATAACTGAAATGTTGTTGAAAGTGACTTTAATCACCATAACCCCAGCTAGTATTTTTTCTGATAAAAAAAAGCTATATGTTTTCCTGTATAGTTATGCAAATCTTAGACATACTCATCTCCCTCCCTTACCATTTGTTTGCTATTTAATTTCACAATTTCTGCAAACTATAGATTTTAAATCAAATATTCGCTGTAATATAAAAACAAATCCATTTAGAAAAGTAATTGCTATTTAAAGCTTAAACTTCCGTGTTGTTAAATTGCGTAGATTCAAGTACATTGTATCTAATACTGAATTCGACAAAGATGAAAAAGGTAGATAACAGGAAACCATTTGTGATATTTTGCTTTTATTTGATTGGTGTCTGTATATTGATATATAGAAAGAAATGATGCAAGACAGTTGTATTTTGGGGACCCGGGTGGCTCAATGAGTTAGGTCGTTGGATCTAACAGCTCATACAAGCCTACCACCAGTACGGCGTGGGTTCGCGCCCAGCTTTGTAAATTACAAAAAAGGTGCACTGGACTCGCAGCCGTAAGTGATAAAGTTTACCTGTTGCTTCCACAGGGTCGGTGGTTCTCTCCGACTTCCTCCACCACTAAAACTGGTCACCATGATATAGCTGATATATTGCTGATAGTGGCGTTAAACACCAAAAATTCAAATTCAAATTCAGTTATATTTTGGGAAGGGGAAGCGAATAGGCCGGAACCAAATTTGTTTTTATGAAAAGAAAGTTTAGATTTCTTGCTCCAAAAGACTTTTAAATTATTTGGCTGTGATATATTTTGGCTTTGAGGATACCGGATGAAGATTAATTCTAAAACTCGTCGTGTGCACTAAATTTAAAGTATACATTTTTATTTAAAGAGTGATGGTAAAAAATATCACAAATCAATGTTGGTAAATATAGGTTTTGCTATTTACTTTCTTTTAAAATCTATTTGTCATTTTTGTTTAGAGGTTTAGCTTTTTTCTAGAAAATTACTGTCTAATTTGTTATTTTCAATTGCTCTCATAGGAATAACGCATTCATTGCGAAAAAAACATATTTATTGATAGCAAGTACAATGCAACAATGAAACATTAATAGTACAAACGTGTATTATTATCGGTTAGAAAAATTGAGTCCATGTGTTCGGTTACTGTATCACAATATGGCACACGATAAAGTAGGATTCCCATTGGTTGCGAGTCATTGGTACGTGTCCCAAAAATCACAACAACATGCAACATTTGGAGTGAATATGCCGACTCTAATAATAATGTGATGAATATGTGAACACAAATGCTGTAGAGTAAGACTTACAGATAGATTAATTGAAATGTTCATGCATTAAGAAATTAATAATTATAAAAAATAAAATCAATTTTGGAAACGTAGATATCTAATTTAATGCGCGCAACGTGTTTTTGAAATAGTATCATCGTGTGTATTATCCAATCAAAATACTTGATACAACCTTTTCGACTCATTTGCATACTAACGGACCCGTTATTAACGCACCCGTTAACTTGACGTTTACGGAGACGTTTGTGAATACCACTTTAAAAGTTAGTGGACATACCCGTTAACTCCTCCGTTGACTTAACGGATGCTTTGTGAATAAGGTCCCAGGTGCGCTGATTGTCAAAAGATTGGAAAGTCATATAATTTAAAAAGCTTTGGGAGTAAGACAATACCACCTGTCAACCCTTGATGGTCAAAAAGCAGGTCATGACCTGCATCGAACTTAAAACAATCAGGTCATAACGCGTGACGAACTTTTCAGGGCATAATTTTTAAAGATATAGTACATTCAAACCTTTTACTAATTTCATAATAATCATATTGCATATTCAGTAGGTAAACCAGGGTAGACAAAAGCGCACTAAAGTTTCCTTTACCTGGGAGAAATGATAACATATTTTGGCTGACTTTGAAATATATTTAATATTGTTTATACATTACTTATATGAAATGGTCAATATTAGTCACTGACTGCGTTTTGATGGTCAGGGTTATGGTGTTTAACGCCACTTTCAACAATATTTCAGTTATATTGTGGTGGTCAGTTTTATTGGTGGGATAACGTTTTGATTTGTTAGTACTTCGGAGAATGACGTCTAAATAAATTTCAACTCCTGGACACTCATAAATTAATATGACCATGAATGTTATCAATATATAAAATTGGTAGAAAATCAACAGTAAAAGTTCTGTCAACTCATCATCTTAACAGACGCTATTGTTATTTACTTTAAAAGACTTGAATTTGTAATTCCACCTAAGTACACCAGAAAACAATCAACTGTTATAACTTAGGATAAATCCAATAAATGTCAAGAAAATAAGACAATTTAATCCCGATTACTAATTTGTTTGAAATTGATTTGTATTCACCAGACATGACATACATTTTTATTTGAAATTGATTTGTATTCACCAGACATGACATAAATTTTTATTTGAAATATTATAATGAGGACATTGACTCTCCCTGACATTCACAATTATGCCGTACACTTTCCTGGTTCGCGTATTCGTTGGCGTGTTTCTGATTCTAAATTATTGAATGTATGTCTTCAGCTCAAAATAATAGTTTTTTTTCCCATCTACATTTCATAATTAAAAATATGTAATATACAATATAAATACATTGGCTGAAAAAAGAAAATTTATTTGTACGAGATTTAAAAACAGATAGAAAAGCGAGACTGGCGAGTCTGACCAGCATATTTCACAGCAAGTGAAAATAAATTTTATGCTCACCGACAATGTGCGCATATTGTGTTTATCCAGCAATGCTAAAGTGTCCAAAACAACAGTCAAACAAAAAAGAGCAGAAACAAGCGTCATTTAAATTGTTTCAATTGTGTCCTCTGACACGTTCACGCTGTACCGTTTCTTAGCACTCTCTCTGAATGAATCAGGTACCAGGATATTGTTATTTATATACTAGATGAATATAGTAAACACAATATTCGTATATCTTATTTGTTTAATACACCAAACGTAATAATTGCAGGATACAATCCCTTAATCATATAAAAGAAAGGAATGTTTCGCAATTAATTTCCTAACAGTTATTAATTTGATCCACTTTACATTATTTATTCAGTTCTTGTATTTTTCTATTTCTCACTGTTCCATAAATACAAGTGTTCGTTGATGCGACTTACATGTAGGGTGGTCATGTTCTACAAATGTTAATAACAAAATAATCGACATTTCCCAAATCCAGTTATGATTACTTATGCAGTGAATCAAATATAAATCCCTTTTTAATAGTGACGATAAAAGAGATAAGTACTGCAATTGGATGTGTGGGGACATAATGTATCTTTTGTTGTTTGGCTAGGCAAAATGTAAGGTCTTCACAATAAAACTTTCGTCAAATCTTTGAAATTTCAATTGCAATGTATTGTACTCCTCTCATTGTTGTTTTGATTCTGTATTGCTATGAGTATCAATTTATACCTAGTTAAAACAAACATCATTACGAGTACATAGAGGATATCTCAAATGGGAACAATTGTCTTGCTTTTTGTAGAACAAATGTTTCTCATGGAACTTACGTTGGATAAAGCCAACATTGCAAACGACTCCTTTCAATGTTTTTAGCTTAGACATAAACAAATGGAGGATAAATTTAACTCGCATGTTTACGTTGGTTCGATTTACCTCTATTTGTGTTGCTTGTCTTATTTTGATTTACGGCTTCTGATTACCCCTCTGGTATATTAAAACCATCTGAGTTCACCCCCGATTTTAAGTGGGATTCGTGTTAGTCGATCTTTAGTTTTATGTGCATGTTTGTAGATCGTTCTTTGTCTTTTTATACTGTTTCTTTTTGCCATTGTGTTGTCTGTTCTTCTTTGATATATGGATTCTGATTACCCCTCTGGTATCTTTTTGCCATTGTGTTGTCTGTTCTTCTTTGATATATGGATTCTGATTACCCCTCTGGTATCTTTTTGCCATTGTGTTGTCTGTTCTTCTTCGATATATGGATTCTGATTACCCCTCTGGTATCTTTTGACCATTGTGATGTCTGTTCTTCTTCGATATACTGATTCTGATTACCCCTCTGGTATATTCAAACCGTCTTAAGACAATAATAACCGTTATATCATGATAAAGGAACAAACATACACCAAGGATGTTTTTTTCATATATTATTGAAAGCTTACCACCATATATTGTTTTAGATACAATTCAACGCACATAAATCTGATTAAACAGGTATTTTCGCCATACATCCATGTTTCTACGGCGATGCTATCAACATAGATAAAGTCTGACACATCTGAGCTTTAGAAAAAAGCATCGCTAAATCTTTCTTAGCAACTATAGCTAATTCTTTGAGCCATGTTTTGTTTTGCTAACATAGAGACGACTTTTCAATATAATTAGTAGATCGTGCTAGCAACAAAATCAGCACATTTATATTTCATTCCATATAAAGTTACTATTCTATGCTTAATATTTAAAGTCAACAAATTACCTATCTATTCAGTTCTCCCACGAAGACCATTGTTTTCTTTAATGTGTATTACTAATTGATATTACATATGTTAGAGGTATCTGTAATGATCTTTTTTCTCCCAAGAGTAATGGTGTTTAACCGTAAAATTCAACCCTCTTAGCTAATAATAACTTAATTACGAGCTTTGACTTATCCTACTATCGTAGCTATTTGTGTTAATGTTGTCGTTGATATTGGTGCTAGTGTGCAGTAAATCTAAACGAAGATCGATCAATGCAGGTGTTTTATTATTTATTTGATTATAATTGTCTCGCAGTCGGAGGTCCGGTCCTAGTATTTTCCTAACCCTGCTATCGTTGAGTTTTGTGATAGTTTTTGACCTTTATATGATTGAAACAAATCAATGTAGGTGTTTTATTATGTGTTATATCTATATTGTTTTTGGCGATCCTAGCAGTATATTAACTACGAGCATTCATTGACTCTGCTATCGTGCTGTTCATGTTTGTGCTGTCGTTGAGTTTTGTGATAGTGTTTGACCTTTATATGATTGAGGCAAATCAATGTAGGTGTTTTATTATGTGTTATATCTATATTGTTTTTGGCGATCCTAGCAGTCTATCAACTACGAGCATTCATTGACCCTACTATCGTACTGTTCATGTTTGTGTTGTCGTTGATATTTATGTCAGACCTTTTCTAATTTACCCAAATCAGTGCGGGAGTTTCATTATTTGGTTATATCTGTATTGCCTATGACGTTTCTTGTAATCTGTTAGCTATGTTCATTCTTTGACCCTGCTATCGTACTGTTTCTGGTTACGTTGTTGTTAATATTTTGATAGTGAATGGTATTTTTGAATGGACGGACATTCGTGCATATTATTTTTTGTTCATTTATATCTGTACTGTCGTAACAGATAATTATAACGATAGGTAAATTTAGGATCACATTTACAGTTTTCCCGCCACATGTTTGTGCATGTTCAATCGGAATGCATCATGGTCTTTTTGTGTTCACTGATTGGAGATGAGTGGGATGTAATTATTCATTTTGTTGATATTGAATTTTTGAAGACGATCCGCGGATAGCAAAACTGTTTCAACAAATGTATCGGTTTGTTTCTAATTGCTTGCTGAATATGACTTTCAGTGTACGTGCAGGCATAACATATTCTATAACGTACACGTGAGAATACCGTTCAGAGTGAGAATCACACTTGATACGACAAATTAAGTAAAAAACCACATAACATAATTTATCTACGTGAATGTCACAAATACAAATACACATATATCAGTGGTTATTATTATTTGAAAGTATCGCTTGAATTATCGTCAATCAATGACGTAAGCGGTCTTATAGAATCAGGTCGACAGGAATGGTGTCCTGAATTCTTTGTTTTTGGTCCTCTATTTTAAGATGAAATGCTATAATGTATATCATACAGTTTATTGTTGACCGAAGACAACACAAATTGCCACTTTAAAGCATAATATGAAAAGCAGAAAAGACCACACTTCCGGAACATTCCAAACCCAATCAAAAATTGCATAAGGAGGAAAAATCGACACCCTCGAACATAACTAACCCTTTTTTTTTCTTCTTTTTTTTTATTTTTGCTGTTTTAACGCCACTTTCCACAATATTTCAGCTATTTCATGGCGACCAGTTTTAGTGGTGGAGGAAGCCGGAGTACCCGGGAGAGAACCACCGACCATGGGCAAGCAACTGGTAAACTTTATCACTTGCGGCTGCTAGTCGAGTGCACCTTTTTTGTAATTTACAAATCCGTGCGCGGACCCAGGCCGTATTGGTGATAGGCTTGTATGAGTTGTTAGATCCAGCGACCTAACTTATTGAGTCACCCGAGTCCCCTTTTGGCCGGGAATAGTCACTTCAATAAAATATGGCGGGGTTTGAGTTTTATTTGAATCAGTGCTTTGATAAAAAAAAAGTGTGCTCTGTTTAAATACCACTTATTTGCATACTACTCTCATATCAGCAGAAATATGCAGGATAAACAAGAAACAGTGTAGGATTTTTGGCGGGTATGTTCACTTTCAGTTGTATTGTGACTATACCAGCCTAAGCAATATTGATTTCACATTTTATAATTGTTCAATTGTTTCCAAAGCCTGCTTTAAAAAATGTTATACGACAAATTCATTGTATATTTATATGTTACCTCTATTCGCCAGAGGCTGCTTTAAAAATGGTTATACTACAAATACATGGTATATTTATATGTTACTTGTATTCGCTAAAGCCAGCTTTAAAAATGGTTATACGACATATAAATATTTATAAGTTACCTGCATGTAGAAGACCTCCGTTGTAGATATTGAAAAAAGAAAGACAACGCATTGTAGCCCCAACACATGGATAAGTATTTCATCCCAACTCGATCATATTTATGTATGAACTGTCAATACGGATAGTTGTCAGATGTAACGGTAGATGAATATGATGGGTGTAGCTATGGGAAGACATACTAGTGATGCTGGTGAATATATATGGCAAATTTATTGTCTTCATAGGGAATGTCAGGAAATGAAAAGCTTGTGTAGGAAAACAGACAAAAAGATTTTGTACTTCAAGTCAGCAACTTTAGAATTTTGTTATATTTTGTTTTCCTCTGATTTCCCCCCTTTTTTCCTTGTTTGTATTAATTCATGAATCTCTTGTTTACCTCTTATTTCTAATACTATGTTGTATATGTTTTGCTGTCATTATATATTATGTGTATTATTTATGTAAGGAGAGGACTTAATATAAGTTGCAATAACTTGTGTCCAATCCTATTGCCAAATTTATTGCAATAAAATATTATTACATTACATTACATTGAAAGCAAAATAAATGAAATCTAAATTGTTCCCACTTTAGTTGGGTCGTTGTACATACCACAATACCTTCTTGTCATTTGACAGTACCACAATACCTTCTTGTCATTTGACAGTACCACAATACCTTCTTGTCATTTGACAGTACCACAATACCTTCTTGTCATTTGACAGTGCCACAATACCTTCTTGTCATTTGACAGTACCACAATACCTTCTTGTCATTTGACAGTACCACAATACCTTCTTGT
>MJUT01064901.1:250326-280420 GCA_002080005.1 Gigantidas platifrons | reverse complement strand
ACTCAAGATCCAGTAACATGAACCCCACTAAAAACAAACAATGATCTACAAACCACAACACAGAACACTCAAGATCAAATAACATGAACCCCACTAAAAACAAACAATGATCTACAAACCACAACACAGAACACTCAAGATCCAGTAACATGAACCCCACTAAAAACAAACAATGATCTACAAACCACTACACAGAACACTCAAGATCCAGTAACATGAACCCCACTAAAAACAAACCATGATCTACAAACCACAACACAGAACACTCAAGATCCAGTAACATGAACCCCCACTAAAAACAAACAATGATCTACAAACCACAACACAGAACACTCAAGATCCAGTAACATGAACCCCACTAAAACAAACAATGATCTACAAACCACAACACAGAACACTCAAGATCCAGTAACATGAACCCCACTAAAAACAAACAATGATCTACAAACCACAACATAGAACACTCAAGATCTAGTAACATGAACCCCACTAAGAACAAACAATGATCTACAAACCACTACACAGAACACTCAAGATCCAGTAACATGAACCCCACTAATACCAGGAGAAACTCGTGTGCTCCAGGGGGCTAGCAGTTCCCACATCACTAGTCATACCCGTCATGTTATTGCTAATCGACACGAATATCATCTGAAATAGAAATCGTGTGAGAGACCGGTGTTCTTAAATAAATACAAACTCCATAAATAAAACATGACCCCCCTCCCCTACAAACCAAATGTAAGTAAGTAAAGACAAACCGATCGTCGTTTTAACTTTGCAATCGCAATGTCCATCACAACATTGAACTAAAATGTGAATATGTGTAATTTGATAACATAAAAAACACCAAAAACACCAAGCCAAGTAAAAAACAGGAGCGAACTGAGGTGTTCCTGAAGAGATTATACGAGTGCTTGTATTTCAGCTATTATTTTTGATTAATGATTTTGTTTACTTTATTAAAGATACGATTATAGTATTAATTATCATCTGAAGGTCGGAAACGATGTGGTGGTTATAGTGTTTAACGACGGAAAAACAAAACATTCCTTATCTTCTTCAGAAATAATAGGATTGTAAAAATAGTTCTTATCTAGAATTACTAATGAAAAATCCAGTAAAAAACGGGTTCTTACGAACTAATACAAATTGCCTTCAACTCAACAAAACATCGTTTTGATAACATTTCTTCACTTTTGAAATGATCCATATTTGGGAACAATTAACTGTCATCTGAAAAAAAAACCAGGAAAATATTACTCCCTAACAATTCCAAACAAATAGAGTAATTAGTGTTATATCTCTGTTGCTTCCGGTGGCTGCTTCAAGACAAGAACATATTAATAAATCGACTTTCTGTAATATAATGAAATAGTCCTTCAATACATAATATAGTACTGTTCATCGGCATTTGTCTGCTGAATTAGAAAATAATGTTATTTTACAACATTTTGAAATGTCAGCAGATTTCTAATTTTAGCGTATAAACATTTTAATATGGTTTCATTTTTGTCATCTCTGATATGTTTTCCAAAAACGGAAAATTACGTTCACTCACCGATTTCCTACTGTAGAAACACATGACAATTTGTTTTTGTATTCACAGAACATTTTATTTATTGATTATTGATTGATTGTTACTTGTGTAACGTCCAGTAGCAAATACCTGTATGTATAATGTAGATTCAGGAGGTGAATACGTTCAAGAAGAGTGTGAAGATACCAAAGGGGTAATCAGAATCAGTAAATCGAAGAAGGATAAACAACACAATGGGCAAAAGAAAGGGGAGAAAAGGACAAACAATGACCTATAAAACACCACACAGAACACTAATGATCCAGCAACACAAATCCCACTCGGTTGTACGGGAAGAGTAAGCCGTTCTTGTTCCATTAATGACAACTGTCAGCAATAGCTGCAAAATCTACAGCGAGTGATGGACAAACCGAGTAAACGACGTTTAGCTGCAAGTGAACAAGTACATGCATATAAAGTTGTGCAATGGGCCATAGATATAACTTTTGTATCTGCGAAAATGGGCCTACCCTTTTCTAAATCTTGCCAAGACGTCTTTAGCTTGCAGCGAGCGAGGCACTCTCCAGACACGTCATCCATTATGCCCTATGGTCAGGGTTTTCGCATTATAAACTGACAATCATAGAAAGGGAACTTCATATCCAGACTGAATATGGACATAAAACTTCGGTATTTAAAAAATTTTCCATGAGAAAATCGTATCAAATATCATACTCATCTGACTGAAATTTAACTTAAATTAACTTACGCTTTGTCCTGAAACTACATAAATATAGTATTTTGGTTATAAGCGATTATCAGCTGATGCAACTGGATGTATTTTCGCCTTGTCAATTCCCTTTATTTTTTTAATCATATGGATTCATTATCAAAACAAACCACCCCACCTGAACATCTGAGAATAGATATTTGACCTACATGTAGTTTATTAGCTGTATGGGTAATGTCCCTTTAAAATCGGTTTAGTTTGGTTTGGTTTATGGTGTTTAACGCCATTTTCAACAATATTTCAGTTATATCGTGGCGGTCAGTTTTATTGGTGGTGGAAACCAGTGTACGCAACCTACCAGTGCCCTATGGTAGTTGGATTTACAACTATTTATGCAATCAGTGCACATAACCACTAAAATTGTGAGTTTGAAACCCGCTCATGGCGAGGTGTACTCGATACACACATTATGTGATAAAGTTTTGAAATATTGTTGAGAGTGGCGTTAAACACCACAACCCTAACCCAATAAACTTAAATGGGGGATATATTATCCTTTTTGTCACTTCTGGCAACATACTTACTTACATTTTGGAGATACAAAGCGCAATACGGCTTAATATTCCATTAACTCGTTCAGTAGGTCATTGACAAACTTTATCACGTACAGTTTACATGAAAGAAAGTATAATGACACTCTAAACCCCCTTAAGATATTTCAATATCATTATATTATCCAAAAACATAATTTGAAATTGAAATATGTATCGATTTTTATAACGAACTAGCCACAAATTCAAAGTTAAAACGATTTTTTTAATACAATTTCACTTTTAACTTCGCATTAACCCAAATTTGCCAATATAAATTGAATGCACCATATGCATATTTCAACAAATCATGTCTCATCTTCATGGCTCGAAGCTTTGGAAATTTACAGAGTATTTAAACTTAAGATACAAAAGGCAAAGGATACCACGACTGACAGCTAGGAGTGTGCATCTGCTTCTAAACAGATAGTTCACCGTTGGCATAATTAGCACGTATTTAATAGACAGTAAATTAAAAGAAATACAAAAATGGAATGACGAAAAAGAGGTCTGAATATACTGCATTGTAGGATTAGATAACGCAGTTATTACATATTGATGTTATGCTGTTTCAAACATTTTGCATCAAATATGACCCAGTATATTTGTTTGTTTGCTTGTTTGGTGATGTTAAGCACCACTTTTAACAATATTTCAGTTATATCGTGGCAGTCAGTTTTATTGATGGAGGAAATCGGAGGACCTGGAGAACACCACCGACATGCCGCAAGTCACTGACAAACTTTATCACATAATGTTGTAGAACACCACCGACATGCCGCAAGTCACTGACAAACTTTATCACATAATGTTGTACACCTCACCCTGATCGAGATTCGAACTCACAACATCAGTGGTGATAGGCACTGATTGCATAGATAGTTATAAAATGAACTACGATACGATCAGGGCCACGGCACCCCCTCGTATATTTGTATTAAGTATGATTATCTCTAATGTGTATTACATATGTACCTCAATGTATGGTAGTTGGGTTTGAATTAAGATATGCACTACATTTATATAGCAACTAAAGCTGTTTAATTCCCGTGGCGATGTGTACTCAAGCTAATGGGCTTGACATGTCGGTGATTTAGAATACAAATGGCAAACTGGTGCGACATGAATCTAGTTGTACATTTTATTATTGCCAGGAGGCGTAAGGGAAATATACAATATTAATTTCCATTTGGTTTATCGAGATTAACGACTGAATCATCAATACATGGCTTATATCATTTTTTTTCATATTCAACTTGCACACCAATTAATAATACTTAAACATTTAATCTTTTACAAAGGACATAAATAAGTGCTTTGTCACATACCAGATTGTCAAGGGACCGCAATTAAACAACAAAAACAATTCCTCCACTGCAGTTTATTGTAATATACGTCGTACGTTAGAGATTGTATTGTTTTATGCTTATTGGATTTTTTACTATCAAGAACAATATTCACGTATTGATTGGACAATATTCCTCTCTCAGGCATAGGTGATCAAAGCCGAATTTCTGATTGGACGATATTCCTCTCTCAGACATAGGTGATCAAAGCCTAATTTCTGATTGGACGATATTCCTCTCTCAGACATAGGTGATCAAAGCCGAATGTGGCTGTCCTGTTTAGGCCCTTTGGTTTAATTGCTCTCCAGAATTTTAATTATTTGGCTGTCCAAATCTTTCAATATTGAGCATATCCGAATGAGGGTTATGCCAGAAACGTGTTGTGCACTAAATGTGATATCTACGTTGTTATTACCTACATTATACAATGCCAATATTTATATTATAAAAGACCAAATCTACAAAAAAAAAATGCTTTACTTGTGGCATCTTGTCTTCATGACCATAGTGATGACAAACAAGTCTAATTTTGTTGATTGCAGTATATAACCAAATTAAAGGCTTATACTTCAAATACTGCTTACGACTATGTGTTAATCCTGAAGCATGAAGTTATTGATGATAGGCAACCTAATACAATTCAAGCTTTTGACTTTCTAATAAAATCACACTTTCTGATATCAATTTGGATGTTTTAACACCTATTGTAATTTCTTGGAAACCCTACATGGTAAATTCAGAAACCAACCTGTAATTTTGAACTTAGATAATAGAAACAGATCTGACAAAATCCCTTTACTAATTCAACAGCATTTTGCTGACATTAGATAAGATATATCTGCATACTGTGCCATTTATACTGGTAGTTCTAATGATGGTGATAGTGTACATTTTTTTGTAACAGTATACACTTATTGACTGAGTGTGAGGGTAATAGCACTTTTATTATCCCGAGGTGCCAACTATTGTTCGAAGTGTTTTCTGCTACACCACCGGGGGAATAGTCATGCAGTTGATTTTAGGATACAATAGCAAAACTACTGTCATGCTTTTATAAAGAGAAAAAGATAGTGAAGTATAATAATAGCAGCTGTTTATACTGATGGTTCTAAGGATGATGACATGCTATTATTAGCAGCTGTTATGGGACGCCATGCTGCTTCTCTTCGATTACCTTCTGTCAAGTCGATATTTTTGGCAGTATCTAATGCACTACTTCTTGCTTTGAAATTCGTTGCCTCTTCTGATGAAGGTAAAATTCATGATCTATTTCTGATTCTCGCTCTTGCCACAGTCATTGACCAGCTAAGTACGCATTTTGTTAACACAACATCCGTATCTTTTAATTTAAGTCTTTTACAATGAAATATATTTCAAACTGCTGACAGGACAGTTGAATACCAACAAATTCATAGCAAATTCCACAAAATACATTCTTTAGTTGGCAAGACTCTTCGTTCTTACGGTAAAAATTGCCAGGAACGGGTGGTAATTTTGGTCATGATAGATTTATTTGAAAACGAAAAACAACGGAATGTATTCCGTGTAATTCCAATTACCTATAGTATTCACTGACACATTACTGGAATGATATTACTGATGTTTATCAGTTATTCTACAAAGTCAACTCATTATTAACAAATGTCGAAGGCGACACAATTTTTAAAAGAAATTAATTTATATGCTAAAAGTTAAATAGATAGCATACTATGTTCTAACAATAAGGTTTTATCTTTTAATAATTATGTTATTTGTACCTATATCCCGATTGTTTTGTGCATAAATATTTCTTATTACTAATAAGTATTCTAATTGAGAAAATTAATTCGTAAAATTTGGTCATGCCTCGATAGAACTGACATATTACCGTATTTGGCGTAAAGCATCAATCAATGAATCAATCGTTTTGATGGTATTGGTCAAATTGTATTGAGAGGAAGGGGCCATGGGAAAAAATATTATTAGTAAATTAAGATATGTAAAGAGCAATTATGTAAATTTATTTTCGAAATTCTTGATTTAAGGGATAATAGAGACAAAAAAAAACAAAAAACTCCTCCCCTCCCACCGCATCCCTCCCCCAAAAAAAAGCAAAAAACAAAACAAAAACAACAACACTAAAGAAGTGTACACATGTAAACAGTTCCGGTTGAACGCTGATCGATTTGTGTAATCAGTGGATTAAAACATGAATAAACCAATCATCACTGCATACATTTTACATTTACACTTCGGCAATTTATAATTTTTTTTTTTAAATTCTTCTTTTTAATTATTAGAAAGTGTTTTAAAACGAGGAATTGTAAATTGTAGGTTGTGGTTATGGTGTTTACGCCTGTCAACAATATTTCAGTTATATCGTGGGGTTCATGGTGGTCAGTTTTATTGGTGGAGGAAACCAGAGTACCATGAGATAACCACCGACATGTCGCAAGTCACTGACAAACTTTATCACATAATGCTGCATAACACCGCCATGAAAAACGTTCCATAAGGATACATATTTCTTTAAGCTAATCGATTGAGGAACTACATTTATGATTTACATTGCAAATACTCAATTTGTTTGATCAACGATAGAATAACACATACACATTTTACCCGACTTTGTTTCATACAACTAAACGAAGAGTTTGAAGATAGCAAAGGGGTAATCAGAATTTGAATTTTGGTGTCTCAGAATCCGTAAATCGAAGAAGGAGAGACAACACAATGGCCAAAAAGAGAAAAGACAAAAGTACAAACAACGATCTACAAAACACTATGCAGAAGACTAAAGACCGAGTAACAGCAAAGAAATGAGCATAGGAATAAATAAAATATATGTGACATTTACATAATGATTGACAGAAAAGTAGGCGGGACACATGCTTTGTACAGAAATTGACGCTTATGTGTCACTTTTATTCTTTTATCAAAATCTGTATGAAAATCCTAATATTGACAGGTTACCTAATTCTAGTTTTGGTTGATAAGGATTAATTGCATACAGTTAAGATTGGATGTTGCAAGACGGATTGTCATAGTTTTAATACTCAATAAAAAAAAGATATGCCATATGAAACAAGATGGAGGATAAAGGTAGAACTGAAGCGATCCGGGTGCAGCTGAAGTGATCCTGGTATTGTAAAAAACAATAAGCTTAAAAATCACAATAACTAGCGGCCATCATCAGATATAATTACACATACAAGTAAATGCACGGAATTTGGGGGTCAATACTAAGCTCAGTAAAATCAAAGCTTACTTCTCATCAAAAGAGTTCTCCTTGAGCTCCCTGTGTCGACGGATAAACATTACCATAGACTCAAAAAGGAGTCCAACAGGAAGTCTTGCTAGTATTGGGATTTGGGAATTTTTGCTAACTTTTTGTAGGTTTCAGGATTATCAATTTTATTGGGCGTAATTCTGGATGACACTCCTCTCGTCCGCCTCAATAAAAATATGTCCTATGCAACGGCATGGATGATAGAGGCACAGCTGAAGTGATCCCGGTTTTGTTAAGATAATTTCTGTTTATCAATCGCAATAAGTAATAGCCAGCATTATATATTCTAATAATTACACGAACAAGTAAATTTAGAAACTAAATTAGCACTTCCCATGCATATTTATGATAAAAACGGAACTTTATTCTCATAAATTAATATCATTATTACACAAAGGATATATCTAACATTCTAATATGAAGTCCTTCAAACGCTTTGGGTCCAAACCTGTGGTAAAATATGCGTACATTGGTATATCAGCTGATCGGCAACGTCATAATTTGCTTTGGCTGTTATTTAAGAATTGAATGCATTTTTTTGAAGTTTCATTGGGGTATGCAAGCGTTGACCGAAGTACATTTTCAATGAAGCGCGGCATGTTGAAAATGTGCTTCGATCAACGCTTTCATACCCCAATGAAACTTTAAAAGAATGCATTCAATTCTTACAATTATATTTAAATCACACCAAAATTTAATATAGTTGAATTTTTCGTTGTGAATTTTATTTGTGTTAGAATATTTGCTGAAATTACTACGCCATTGATTGTTTACATCTAACGTCGTCATGGAGACACGTGCAAGTCCGGGTTTGAGTTTCATTGGGATTTGAAGCATCTCTTTTATAATCATGTGACCACTTCATAGCCAATCATATTGTAACATTTCAATGAAAAACGGAAGTAATTGTAATTATATAAAATAAATACCGTATTTGTCCTATTAGAATTAGAAATAATTCATGGGGGTTTGAGTATATATTGATTTTACCACGGGTTGGTCCTTTATGTCGATATTTTACCCCTCACTGTCGCTCGTGGTAAAATATTTGGCATAAAGGACCAACCCGTGGTCAAATCAGTATATATTCAAGCCCCCGTCAATTATTTCTTAAATATGCGTTTTACAATAATTAAATTGGATGTGAATACTGCAATCTGATCGGCTAATCCGCCTTGAACAACATTAGTTATCCTTAATAACCTGGATTGGTATTGTGACGTCCACATCATATTCATTCGCCAACGTTTATTAAGCGTAAACTGCTTTGTAAACAAAAGGGTATACACATCCCCGATTTATTATGACTTACAAGCGCTGATGATCATGACGTATTTGGCTGTTCTATTATACCCTTTTGTTTAAAAAGCCAAAACAGTACGTCATAGAAATAATTTATGGAAGGGGTAAGTTTGTTGGAGATTTTAATATTGGAAGGGATAAGTTTGTTGGAGATTTTAATATGGGTAGACTATAAAGGAATGTGGATTAAACATTTGCCGTATATGTCCTATTAGAATAGAAATAATTTATGGAAGGGGTAAATTTGTTGGAGATTTTAATATGGGTAACTTTATCTGCGCAAATTTTACCCCTCGCTTTCGCTCAGGGTAAAATTTTTACGCAGATAATGTTACCCATATTAAAATCTCCAACAAATTTACCCCTTCCATAAATTATTTCTTAAGCCTATTCAAACATTGAACATATTCTTAAATAAATACGTGTGAATACTTGTATAATTCATATAATTAACTAGACCCAGGGGAGTGACTTTCAATAAAATAATTGTTGAAATGTGTATGTATTTGGGCTGCAGGTACAATAGTGTGATGGTATTCTCATTCTTGCTTATCTTAGAGCATCGTATGATACGACATAATGATATTCATCACAGGTCTCGTTTATGCCACTTAGATTAACAATCTATGGTTTTTAGGTACTCACATTACTCCTCTATGTGACAAAAGGACACTCATTTGGTTTAAGGACAGAATAAACAGTGGAATTTTAGTAGCTTATTCTTTTTGTTACACAGAATGGAAGTAAAACATCATATTTTGTTAAACCGATTCAGAAAAAAACTATTCATGTAATTTGGGAATGTGCACCTATACAAATATAATAAACACATGCAAGCTTTAAATCAATGAATGATCATTTCAGTCCTCGAGAGAATTTGATCTTTTCGAGTAATATATGGTCAAACCTGCCCAAGCCGTCACCTCTATTAAGCAGTCACATGTATTTAAAGATCACCTTTTTCTTGGTATGTCATAAAAAATTTCCCATCCCTTGTACCTATTTTAAGAAGTCTTAAAATACCATTTTTGTCACAAAGGTGATGATATACAGATACAGATTTGATTATAATTTTTTTTTTCTTTTAGTCGAATGGGCAAAATGCTATCGTTAGAAGATTAATTAAATATTAGTCTACAATCTTCCACCGTTAATATCTTTGCATATTTATACTTAAAGGGGCATTATCTGCCAAATCGTAAATTGTTGTTACCCATAAAAACTATTAGATATGATTGATGCCTTAATAAAACGTGTTTCTGTAACTTATAAATATTATGAAATGTACGTGCATCGGGGAAAAAAGGTGCAACTGGTCGTGTTTTGAGATCGATCAAGAAATGGACGCCATCTTATTAAATATCGAAATTGTTTACGGAGTTTGTCGAATCATCATTAAATCAGTACAACAGTGCACTTATTTCTTATTTTTTTGTGAATCTGCTTTTAGTCGGTGTTAATTACGGACAAAGAACCATGTAAGTTGGCAGTTAATAAGCGACAAAATACAAATGATTCGTTTTTATCTGTCACTAGTAAGGTTAAGCACTATCATTATGATTTGGACATATATTGCATGAAAAGGGATAGTAACGAAATTTAGAACATTTTAAAAGGCAGATGGCATGCTATAATTATTTTTCTCTCCAATTACACACCTCATTCATTTCTCAATTATTCATACAAAGTGTAACCTTTATAGATCATCCGATTTAATTATACCTATTATCATCCACCTACGTCCGTATACTATATACTGTCGACATCTCATCTAAAACCAGGGAACGAATTTAAATATAATTTGGCCTGAACCATCCCTAGGGAATTTTATATCGTGACACACCAACAGTCTTTTATTGCCGGTGCATACACCCATAGATCCAACAAAACTAAATTTTCCTCCAAAAGACCTTACATTTGAATAACAGCTACAGTAATGTGAATTTATTTTGCCTTATCATTTTGTATTTGCTATATTTCAATGTTGCTTCCCGTTTCTTAAAGAAATTAAATGTTTTTAGTTTTCTCAGCTTTTTTTCTAAAGTTTTGTATTCATCTTTTGAGTTTTTGTGTTATGTTTTTTCGCTTTGCTTGTCTTCGACCTGTGTCTTGTGTACCCAATGTTACCAGCGTCACTGGAATGTCTATTCTGGATTGCCCATTCCTGATTACCCCTGCGGTTTTCTCTAACCTCTAATTCATTTCTCACATGCGGAAATCTGCTGAACATTGAACTGTAGTACCATAATGATGAAATGTTTGACATTTATTGTGGGCTTTCCTGTATACATATTTTATTTTGGTGATTTTTACGGACTCTGATTATCCGTTTGGTATATTCAAACTAGTCTTTCTGAATATGCAAAATGATGCTCTATTCTCATAAAATTAGAAGACTGCTATTATTTGAATTTGAAGTTTCTTTAAATGATTTAACTGATTTTATCTTAAATTGGAATCAGTTGAAATTGTCAGATGTATGTAAATGATTATGAAATGTTACACACACATTCCACGTGTTTCCGAACTTTGCCAAATCCTTACGGATATATTCCACTTGTCGTAATCATGATCCGGTCCTTTCCTCATTCATGACTTATCACCGATTATTTAACTAGAGTAACACGGTGGGTATCCTCAACCTTTTTTTTATTTACGGAATATGCAAATTAGTCAGAAGTCTTATTTAATTATTGAAAAAAAATCGTCTTTGAAAATATTGGCCATATTAACACAAACTTAACTGTGTCCTAGTGGTTAGGTGGGAACCTTTTACACTTGTCTGTTATATTGCTCTCTTTCCCAGATGAGCGGTTTTGACCCAAAATGGAAAATTCAATATATCTTCACAGCGTACACATATGAATTTGAATTGATTGATAATTGAACTATAGGTACATATTTAATGTGCTCTTTAATATGACGAACCCCTTTTTTCTGTTAGAAAATTTTCTAATTTTCTTTAATATGCAAATTAGACTAATTTTAGTGAAAAATTATTTTTTAAGATCTTCTCTTCTGATACATATGGATGCACAAGATTATGTGATAAAGTTTGTCAGTGACTTGCAACAGGTCAGTGGTTTTCTCCGGGTACTCCGGTTTCCTCCACCAATAAAACTGACCGCCACGATATAACTGAAATATTGTTGAAAGTGGCGTTAGACACCATATAACCAACCAACCAAATGATACATATGGTCAAATTAGAAAGCAAATGCCTATGTTGAGCGCTATTTCGTAAATAAAGAAGAATAAGAATTCTTGTGAATAAAATTGTATTTGCAAATTAACCAATTTACGAATTAGTATACACACAAGCAAAGTTTGTTTACAAAATTACACAATACAAATACAAAACACTCAATTACCTGTCTGTGGGACCAGGTTTTACCAAATTATAATCATAGTGGCATACAAAAATGTATGTAATTACATGATAGGTGTTCTCATTCTGAAAAATATACAATTAAGGATGCTCACAGTTTCTTGCATAATCAACAAAATATATAAATGCTACTCAACATTTCAATCCGGCATTAGAATATCAATTACATCATGTTATGCCGTATGTCAAAACCGAGTTCATTTTTCACATTGAAACTATTAAAAATATATCAGAAAATAATTGCTCACTGTTATTAAACAATGGTTAAGGAAATTCAATACAGTGATTATCAAGTTAAAAACTATTATCAATTAAACGTAATATACTTGTAGTTATCTACGTTTCATTCATTCATTCATTCATTCATTCGTTCATTCATAAAAATGGTCAGATCGAAGGTCTAAATTTTAAATTTCCTCAAAATAAGTAATATACCGAAAATGACAAGAAATGTGTAAATACCTTCAATTATAATCAGTTGGAATATAATACAATCTAGGACTTCAATAAGGATATTCAAATTCCAAAGAGTCAGTATGAGAAATTTGTAGAGCGTCTTGGACCTTCCAAAGCTAATACCCGTTTTAATCTAACTCAAAAGCAAAGAACCAATTAGAAGGACTGAATTCAGAATTTCGGAAACTTTGAACCAATAGAAAGCATGATAAGAATATCCAAGGAAAGAAATGATTCCAAGGCATGTGACATACCAAGCATGTTAATCCATGTGTGTCGTTATCTAACCAATATACAATGTACTAGAGTGGTTTTAATGAGATCGATAATTATAGCTCATTTAATAATTTATTAATATAATATACAAGTGCCTTCGGCCTGTAATGTCTTCCATACCAATATTTTACATAGTACTGTATATTTCGAATTCCATGTATTTCATTTTCCAATGGAAATAATTGCAACTATAAGTAAATAAATGTAAAACAAATACGGAGCAGTTATCCAGGATTAATATCATTGTGTAGTCGTTTTGGTACATTTTGTTTAGAAAAGGTGATTATAGCAGCAAGTGGTGGCACAGTGGTTACGATGACCCTCAACAGTTTGCCGGTTAAACAGGAATTCATTTGGCCTGCATTATAAGCTATAAAGTCTTTCTAGTAATTATTTAATTCCTAATTTTCTAAATTTTGAAATCTATATAGATATTTGTTTTATCCAAGCAATTCTGGTTTTATTTTTGCATCCAATCACCACAGTAGCAAGTACTTGTTTATCAGCCACATATAATGTATTTCTTTGTCTTTCCCAATCTGAAGATTGTTCAACACTTAATCAAGTAAAGACCAGTTTGAACAATATATAATAAGCTAAAACTTGGTCATTCCTCAAATATGTGTTTGGTTTTTCTGCTTGGGGATCATGATGCTCTTCCCACACCAACATTGGCAACATACCTTTAAAGAAAAATACAGACAAAGTTAAAAAAAAAAAATGAATAAAAACAAATGGAAAGTTTACTACATACACCGGTTTTATTGGCAGATATACCATGAATACCAAAAAAAAGTCTAATTAGATGGCATTTTACTAACATATATGGTATTATCATGGCGTCCTCTAGAAGGTCAACCATACCTCTGATAACACGGGGGTATTTATTAAACCAAATACCACCAACACTGTACAAATAGGTATATAACCTGGAGGCTTAAAAGTAGAGCAAAATAGCCAACCAATAGCTAGTTGTCGATATTCATTGTAGGACTTTAAAGACTTGACACAGTCAGGAATCTCACCAAAATCATCAAACAAATAAAAGTTTTGACCTTTTGACAATTTTGTAAAACACTCATAACAACTTGATACAGTATCAATACCTCGAACCACTTTTTTCAATCTTTAAAGAACTACTCTGTGATATGGAAATCCTTGCTCGCCATAAGTTTTCATCAACATTTTTCATCCAGCGAACTTGACACCAATTGCAACTTTTTAGGATACAGTGTTAAATTTGATGGTGAAATAACTTGCAAATAGAATTTATGAAATTCTGTACTACATGGCTTAGAATATGAATGATAAAAAAAATGGTAACATTTTTTCAGATAAATTAATATGAATTTAAAACATCATTTTCAATGTGCCAATGTACACTAAAATAAAACTGAGAATTGATATCATATACTCACTTCTATAGCCCTATTGTTCATATATTGTCATTAGTCAATACTTACTGAAAAAAAGACAGAAAATGTATATATAACTATAAGAAAAAATGTTCGTTTATAATCAATTATAAATCATTACATGTTAAGGCAGATGGCTGTGACATATTAACTTGTATACATGCATGTATCTGTATTAAAAAGTGTTTGGGAATTGCATATCATCTCAAAATGATGTCCTCTATTAAGTGAACTAAATAAACTGCTGAAACGTGTGTATGATTCACCCATCCACAACAATAATTATGAAAAGTATTGTGTGTCTCAATTTTTTACGATTAAAGTCCATATTTTTGATGATTAAAATTCAATAAACCTGGAACAACAAAAGAGAAAATCCATCAAAAAGTATACAGACCGACAGTCTACAATTCATAATTAAAATATGTTTTTTTTTTCAGAAACACATATATCCCCCTTCACTTTTCTCCTATAGCATGTACAGGAAAACCCCAAAAATCAAATACATCTTCCACAACTACACTTAGTACTAAACATTTCTGGCAAGTTGCATTCCAATCCGATTTAAAATGTAGGAGAAACTGTGCTCATAAACATCCCTATATAGCAGAATAGCAAAGTCCATTTCATACCATGGGAACCCCAAAAATCAATTTATATTAAAAAACCAAATATGTCTTGCACGACTACACCTAATACTGATCATAAACATTTCTGTCAAGTTTCATTCCGATCCGATTTATAAACTGTAAGAGAAATTGCAATTCACAAACTTTTTGTCAATAAATAAAACCTCCAAAATTCCTTGATTGATAAACCTTTTACATACAACCAAATTACAGAACTTCTACTGTCGATTGAAGTTGTCAGAAATATCATGCCATAATACAGTAAGGTGAATCTGTATGCCTCTGTTGTCATGAGGTATAAAAATGTCCATGTTTATTTCTTTTATTTCAAAGTACTGTATCTATCTTGTACAATAATAAATCTGTCCCACATTCTATTTATTCATGATCAGCAGTTACAAAATATGTATATGCATGGAATATACAAAAGTTGGTTTTTTCAGCATTAAATAGAAAATGTATACCAAATTTTTGTTAGTAAACACCTAATTGCAAACATTTTGTTTACACCGACATACAATCTCATTCAAACAAGATTTATCGCAATGCGTTATGAAAAAAATGAAGATGTAAATAAAAACACTTCCAATTTTTATTACAGTAATAGCAGATATTATGCATGTACATGTATTTACACACATGAAAAAAAGCTTGAACGAAACTTTCCCTTGTCAACTAAAATGACTTGTCTCTGTAATGGGAAGTGATAATCATAGAACACTGTTTCTTTCTTTTTCATTTCTGAATTCACATGATATGTTATATTTTTTTTTATTCCCAGCTTGAGATAAAATGAAGACCAAATAATTTTATTCAAAAAATCCCAAGCAGTCTTAATTATTTGAAGTTATTTTCGACAATGGAAAACTTTTCAAAAGACGGAAAATTTGACGTATTGCCTATTGAGTGTACCTTGTTATTGTGGGTAATTTGTTATTCTCATCGTGTACTGGTACTTTATACTCCAGTCTGCATCAAACGCACATTTTTGGATTTCTAAACTTTCAATCTTTTACATAAAAACAATTCTTTGGTAAAACATATATCAATAATGTCATGACGATTGCAATGAAATGTCAATCAGCACCCAGTACTTTGAATGACACATTCCATATCCATTCGCTGCTCACCATTGTCCATGTGATATGTTGGACACCTGTGTAACAAAAAAAAACATTTCCGGAAAAGGAAGGAATTTAAATCGACTTTTTAAAGAAAGTTATTCGTTAATATTTGTGTTTTTTTTCCATGCTTTGTCGACGGACCTTCGCAGTTGACATTTCTGTCAAAAGGGGTGATTTGTTAACGATGTTTTCAGACTTCTTGTGGTCAGTTATAATGGTTATTGCCGCGTTGAAGTAAGACACTTTCGGACATGGCCCTCGCATTTCTGATATTTTAAAAATAAACGTTGACGCTTGTAAAATTTCTTCAAAAGTTGGCATTTCTGTCAAAATGGATGTTTAAAGATTTTTATTCATACTTTATGTGATAAATTCGACTCCGTGATATTATGTAAATATGACCGTTATTTCACGGCCTTGTTTGACCTTCAAGTTCCTTCACTTTTCTGGTATGTTTATAAGTTATTTTTGACGCTGGAAATCCTTTAAAATGTTGTAACTTCTGTCAAAATGATTTGTCTACTGTTGTATAGGTGTACCAGTTAGTAAAATTTTTTTTTTTTTTTTTCGGGAGTGTTAAAAAAAACGCCATTACCTGAAATTGAAGGAACAGGGAAGGACGAAAACGAGACTAAAAAAGGGAACACATAATTTTTTTTCCTTCATAGTTTCAACTTAATTTAAGTACTTTAATATTAAATGAATATTTCTGATGCTGGAATGAAATAATTTTCGTGATAGTTATTTGTATTAATGTGTCTAAGTCGCTTAAACGTTTTTGATAATAGACAGTCACTGAAAGCTTCTGAATGATACAAAATCGATATAAAAAATCACACAGACGTTTTTTCCAATGGGAGAATAGTTCCAGAAACAGCAAGTCCCCGTAAGACACCGATCCCCATATTAAAGTATTTTTTTTATAAGTATTGTAATAAAAGTAATAATATACAAGTTGAAATATTTTATTTAAGACATACGCGAAGTTATTAATTACTGAATACATAATTATGGAATAAAACTATTACTATGGTAAAATACACCCTTTCACATTTATTTCTCAGATAATATTAGGTATATATTCCCAATGTAAATAAGATGTCATTGATGTCAAACCGTTATCAATCCATGATATCAGAAAAATGTCATCAAATGACGTCATTACGTGTCCTGCCATGACATTACATAACATGTCATCAAATGACGTCATGTCCTTAGCTCACCATCTGCACATATAGGGTGCATTTTTTTTTATTCTAATCATTATCATGATCTTCTTTTGATCATGAACATAATTGAAAAATTTCTCAATACATTATATCATGATCATGTTCAATTTGATCATGATCACTTTTATGATCAGACTTGAACATTGTTACGATCACACTTGAGAATGGCAGACGTCAATTCCATATTTATAAATGTATTTGTACAACTTCAAAATCAATTAATAACCAAGTATATTCAAGAGGAAGAATGGTTGAAATCAGACATCATGACAATGATCCCAACTTTCTTGCAAAAACACAGGAATTCAAAGATAAGCATCCAAAGATATGAACTGTTTGTCAACATACGTTCACGCAAAATATTCCCAAATATTAATCTACAAGAGTATCTTACCTCTTCGAAAGTGTAAATAGTCATCATTAGAGACCCACATTGTTATTTGTGGATCTCCTGAGTTCCCGATCAAAGTTATCTCCTGCTCCAGTTCCGTCATTTTTGTTGCTATATAACAGAAAATTGCTCCCAAGTTAGGAGAACCCCATTTCCGTATCATTAGCATAGCACGCCATGTCAAACAAACGTTTCCAGGACACATTTTTGACTTAATTATTTTCAGGTAGTTGTATAAAATATATTGACCGCCATCTGTGATCAGAAATGATCATGATTCATGCAATGATAGTTTTATTCGTTGATCCAATTCATGATCAGTATTTAAAAACGCAGTTATCAAGATCATGATCAATGATCGTGATCATGATCAGAATAAAAAAAATGTACCCATTATATATATGCTGTAGATACAATAAGAACATTCTATCATTTAGTCAACCCAGGCATCCAAACTCCGACTGTGTAATGAAATATGACATCTCACTTCCACAGAGCAGGGCACTGCCTACACGTGAATGACTGTGAACAATGAGCAAATTCAAGAAAAAATACGTCATCTAAGGATCCCACATAAATGATTCGCGATGGGGGAATATCATGTTCCTAGCGGCTTAAAAACTCTTCATTGGGATGCAAACAAAACGGTAATAGAAGGTTCAGTAATTCTGCATTGAATTGCAATTAGCGGAGAGAGATGAACATGCTGGTTATAGAGCTGTATTTATACATCCAAAGATATTAGTGGTTGTCGTGTGAGGAAAGACGTGGGGTGCTTAGTTGGCCTTACAACTTGCAGCTGGTGCTTTGAATTTTACACAGCAGAATCAGTGGTATAATGATTAGTTTGCTTGACTCATGTCCCACCAAAGACTATAAGATTTGTTGCTTCGATGGTAGGAATGTAGGACAGAAGTACGGGTAAAGGTTAGTTTGCTCGGAATCAGAATATTATGCCAGAGTGGAGAGACATGTCTACCAGTGGACTGTTGTTACAGTGAGTTTGCATTAAAACAAAAAAATAACTCAACATGTTGGTCTAGTGCAAAGAAGACATCAGCATCATCTCATCAACACAATGATATAGCTGACAAAGTTTTCAATTTGAGTAAAATATAATCACTCACTCACTCACATTTGAAAATGTTTTTGAATTGTAAGATGAAAAGTAGGGAAATCTAGATAACAACAGAATCGGATTACAAAAATGAAGCTCTGCAAGTTTTGTTTCCACATTATTAGACAATTAGTCATAAGTTATGGTTGCCCATGACAACGCATCCTCGCGCCGTACACACTAAATGTGATATCTACGTTTTTATTCTGTCTGAATGGATCAGGACGATTACACGAAGACTTCGTGCTTGCCAATTTTCATCCATGAATCCATTTCCGAATAGTCAGAATATTCACAAAGGTGTTAATCGACGAAAGACAGACAAGACAATGGCCAACAAAATAGCAAAAACAAAAAATACAAAAAATGATCGACAAAACATTATACAGATAATTAAAGATTAAGCCACACAAGCCTACTAACACCGACAGTGAACTAATGTGCTCCGAAAGGGCAAGCCGTTCCTACTCCACCATTGGCACCCGTCGTGTTAATCTGATTAAAATCCAGTGATATGTTATGGAAGATTAAAGCAAGACGATATTGTGACAAAATAAACGTTAGAGAATCCTGACTAGACATTCAAAAACGGGCAATACAGAGTAACTGGCAACATAGGTTCCTACCAGGATTTCCCTGATAGAGCATTGCTGCTAACAAGGAAACTACTAAACCAAGGGTTCCTTTTTGTTAAAGTTGAAGTCATCACTTCAAAACTTTTACGGTCGCCACCATAACTTGGTTGACCATAATCAATTATTATGGAATATATGTGTCACAAATGACCACGGATATGTTTCACTTGTCGTAAGCACCTCCCGGTCCTTTCCTCATTCACCACTTATTACCGGGTTTTCAACTAGGTTAACACGACGGGTGCCACTAGTGAAGCAGGAACTGTTTACCCTTCTGGAGCACCTGAGTTCACCCCCGGATTTTAGTGGGGTTCGTGTTACTAGATCTTTAGTTTTATGTGTATGTTTTGTAGATCGAACCCCGCGGGAACCCAGGGGTATAGAAATGGGACCGAGAGCTTCTTCAGCTTGAAGGGGCGTCCGTCGGTTGTGCGGGATGTATAAATTGACAACCAACCCGTCCTTCGGATGAGACGTAAATAAAACCGAGGTCCCATGTTGAGAGATTGCCACCCTCTTCGCACGTTAAAGAACCCAGTGTAACAGCTCATTATGAGTATTATGCTCATGATGAGTGTTCCATAAGAGACCTGTTGCACTGGCAAAATTCTCCGTCCCTACCCATCACATTTCTTTGTTTCGAGTCCCGTGGCGTTTAAATTATTCTCGTCCTGAATATAGCTGAAAAATTGCTCACTGGACTTAAACATCAATCAATCAATCAATCATTTGTCGATCGTTGTTTGTCCTTTTGTACTTTTACCTTTGGCCATTGTATTGTCTTTTCTTCTTCGATATACGGTTTCTGATTACCCATTTGGTATCTTCAAACTCTTTGTACACAAGACTAAAACAAACAAAGCAAAAATACAGGACAATATGTGTTAGACACCATATGAGCAAATTAATACAAATAACGTAAAAAAGACATCAGAATTGTCTAGAATGTCGTCACTGTAGATACCAGAATAAGAATACGTTGGTTTATCAGGTGGGTCAATCTAATTTTTATTACACAGATTGTGTTAGGTTGGTTGGTTTTATGGTGCCTACCGCCATCTTCATCAATATCTCAGTTATATCGTGGATAAAAGTTGTATTGGTGGAGGAAACCGGAATACCCGTAGAAAAATCACCGACCTGTCGTAGGTCACTGAAAAAACTTTATCACATACTGTTGCATCGAGTATACCCTGCCTGAGAGGGGTTCGAACTCACAAATTTAGAGGAGAGAGGCACTGATTGCATAGGTAGTCATAAATCCAACTACCATGCGACCATTACCACATGTAGTGTAAATATGCCTAATGTAAATAAAATGTCGTTGATGCCAAACCGTTTTCAATCCATTATATCAGATAAAATGTCATCAAATGACGTCATGCCGTTTCCTACCATGGCATTGCATAAAATATCATCAACTGACGTCATGTCCTTAGCTCACCATCTGCACATATAAGTTGTAAATGCTATTAGAATATTCTATCATTTAGCCAACCCAGGCATGCAAATCTCCGACTGTGTAAAGAAATATACAAATACGTCATTCAGAGACCCTAACTAAATGATACTTTTTTCTTGTGGGTTAAACACCTTTTAAAGGTGAACATATACATAAGCTCTGAAATGGCTGCATTTAATTGACTTCTATCTGTGGGATATGAACATGCTCGGAATCGGAATTATGTGCCCGAGTGGTGAAACATGTCTACCAGCGGACTGTTGCTAGAGTGAATCAGCGTGTTGGTAGTACCAAGTGGACATCAGCATCATCTCATCAAAACATAACTTGTTCTCGTCATGACATAGCTCCGTAGTTAAAAATTAATCACTCACTGACTCACATGTGAAAGGCAATTGCGAGAAAAGATACATTTATTTTCATGAACTACCTCTCAGTATTTCTGTATTTAACTTCATTACTGGTACTCGATCATGATAATAATAATAATAATTACAGTTCTTATATAGCGCATTATATAATAAAATGTAAATTACTCTAAGCGCTTTACAAAAATGTTATATACAAAGTACAAGGATAAACATAGAAAAGTAAAAAAAATAAGAAAACAACCAAACAAGAAACTTCATCAAGATTGAAATTTTCATATTGATCAAGTTAATATTGATATTAGCACAGTGGTTCATTTCATCTTAATATATAATATTTTAATACTGATTCCAGTGTTATGACTATAGCAAGATATTGACACCTTACACTTCATGTTAGTATATGACTGTGATTAATACATTTCAAGTCTTATTTATTTCAGGGAATTTATGTCCAACTGAAATGTATCTTAAAAATACACGATTAGGTAAAGGATAACATACCTAGCAGCCGAATCGGCTATAAAAATGTTTCATTTCCACTTTTTTATAAGTTATGATTTCACATGAAAACGCATCTGCTCTCTGAATATATTATGACAATTACATGAATACTGCGTGTTTTTGCGTTATCTTGTCCAATTTCATGTATGAATACATTTACGAAAAATAAGATACCAAAGGTCTAAATCGACGAAGAACAGACAAAAGAATGGTTAAACAAATAACAAAAACCAAATAACAAACAATGGTCGGCAAAACGTTATACAGAGAACTAAAGATTAACCAACAAAAAGCTACTAAAAACCGGCAGTGTATTAAGGTGCTCTGAAAGGGAGAGCCGTTCCTGCTTCACCATTGGCACCTGTCGTGTAAATCTGGTTAAAATCTAGTGATAAGACATGGAAGGGTAAAGGAAGACGAGATTGTGCCTAAAACAAACTAAACATTTACGTGGTCATATAACACATACATTACTTGACGTCTAACCATGTCATGATGGCGAATGTAAACTTTTCGAAATGATGACTTAAAGTTTACAACTGCGATTTGTTTACATTTGTTTAATGTATACCTAAGTATCCTATTGTAGACTATAATTTAACATCTACATAAAATGCCTTGAAATATAATTGAATTGAAGACGGACATATTGGATCTGACGACTTTTAATGATTCAACTATTTTCTCAATAACCACAATTTGATAAGGCTTATTTATTTATGTTTTTATAAATTGTGATTACTACATTTGGCTGAGGTAAAGTCAGAAGTTATCAAGAAATGAATCAATAATAAAAAAAAAGAATTAAAAAAAATACACATCTATGGTTTATATGAAAAACAGCAAACTTAATTTACAGCGTAATCCACAAATACTGAACACAGAAATATTTAAACAAGGAACCAGAACCATAATCCAATAGAACAGGGGCGATAACAGGTTCTCTGGAAAAGTAACAGTTCCTGCTTCACTTGTGGAACCAAATATGTTGAAATAGTAATGCGAATTTTAAATGACATGATCCAGAGGTACACATCATTAAAAAAAGACAAATATATAGCTTAAATGAAAAACGACAAATAAGGGTAATAACAAAATTACTGAACACCGAGCAATCTTTCAAAGGGAAAGGCAAAACTCCTAAGTCTATAAACATACAAAATCAGTCAACAACCGGAAAACTGGGAAAACCGCAATGGCCCTGACTTGGTACAGGCATTTCTAAAGAAATGGTGGGTTGAATCAGATTTTACGGTGCCAAACCACTCGCTTCCATTACAGTTAAAAGGTTAAAAGTTAATGTACAACATAATTCACAGGTACTGAACACAGAAAGCTATAGTGAACCAAAACCATAACCCAATAGAACATGGGTGAAAACATGTTATCTGGAAGAGTAACAGTTCCTGCTTCATATGTTGAAATATTCAAGAGAATTTTATATTATTATATACAATAACAACATCATACAGTATTGGTTCACGAATTTATTAAAGGGGCATTATCTGCCAAATCGTAAATTTTTAATTACCCATAAAAACTATCAGATATGATTGATGCCTTAATAAAACGTGTTTCTGTAACTTATAAATGTTATGAAATGTACGCGCATCGGGGGGAGGGGGGGAAACCTGCAACTGCTCGTGTTTTGAGATCGATCAAGAAATGGACGTCATCTTATTAATTATCGACATTGTTTACCGAATTTGTCGAATCGTCATTAAATCAGTCAACAATGCACTTATTTCTTATTTTTTGTGAATCTGCTTTTAGTCGGTGTTAATTACGGACAAAGAACCCTGCAAGTTGGCAGTTAATAAGCGACAAAATACAAATTATTCGTTTTTACCTGTCACTAGTAAGGTCAATTGCATACGGAAAAAGCGAGGTCAAATTATTTGCTTGCAAGTAAATAAGTAATCAATGGTAATGTTCGTTCTCAAAAGGCGGAAAGTGGTTCGATAAGCTGTTTAATGTGAAATATTTACCTTTATTTCATCATTTTAAAGCTATTTACCAATTTCCAAAACATATAATTTTATTTGGTCAAAATCGTAGCTAATTATGCCCCTTTAACTATAAATAACCGTTAGATAAAAATGAACAGGAAATCGGGAATGGGCAATGAGGAGACACCAGCAATGGTTACATGACATAAACAATAACACATAGTGAAGACTAAAACAAAACAACACAAAACCCAAAAACAAAAACAAAACAAGAGGAAACAAAAATCAAAACAAAAAGATGTCCCCTGAGCAAAATATGTAAAGGCAATAACCTTTTTTGCATAAAAACTACTTTTCATGATAATCTTTCAATAAAGGGATAACAATAGTGACACGTTATTAACACTTTCATCTTTATGGTAAAAATAATGAATTAATTCATAAAAACACACATTTTGCCATTTACATCAATTACCTCATACTATGTTTATAAAGATGTCAGTGGTGAGACATTCACATCAAATAAAAAGGCTGAGTGAGTGGGAAGTTGTACATGAACTCTAAGTGATTTTTGTTTTGTTTTTCAGGTATATCATGAAGACAACAAGTTACGATAAGATGATAATTACATCCGCTTTATTCTAGACCCGCACTCTTAGTTTTATTTTAAATACAGATTAATCTGGTTATCTCGAAGTTAACGAAACCGTTGCAAAATTTCGACCTCTCCGAAATTCGACTTAAGGGGAGAAAGGGGTTAAATAAGATAGGCAACTATGTCAAGTAAATTTGACAAAAGTGGTACTACTTCACTAATACAACAGTCCGCGGGGTACATTGCACTGACCCCGAGCCACTCAGTCTTTGTTCTTCCTTAATAATGTTGCGTGTTTAATGGAAAAGCAGCAAACACAAATGTTAAAGAAAAACCAACAACGACCTAACAAATAGTACGAAAAAACATGACAGCAGGATTATGTATACGTCTTCTTCAGTCATATTCATCACGTAGGCCACGCTCCTGGGCCCGGTTGTTCAACTTGTAGTTAAATTTTAACCAATGGTTAAAAATGATAATCTATGGTTAAAATTTAATCAAAGCACGCAATGCGTTGTTCATCTTATGGTTAAATTTAACCACTGGTTAAAGCATGGTTAAACTGATCAATATTTAACCACGGTATAGGGGCTCTGTTAAAATATTTAACCATTGGTTATCAAAAATCAATATTGACGAAAAGTCTAAGTCAATCAGAAAATACGCTTTTCGTACAATTACGTTGGAAAAACAAAATTATAAAACTTCAAAAATACCGGTAGCATGAGGTACCTCAATGACATCATGGACATTCCTCATCAATTGGAGAAATTGGATAATTTACATATGAGACACCAACCATTCATTTCACACTGAAAAGGGGGGTTATATTTTTTCTTAATTATTATTCATGAAAAACATTTTGCATGTTATTTGAAATAAAAAGAAATTCACACATTAAAATCAGAGAGAGAAACAGACTTTTGACATGCATGTGTATGCATGGACCCAATTTTAATGAGATGTTGGAAACTAAAGAAAATATTCTTAGGCTAACTTACATTATGAAAATTAACAGTCGTCCTTGGAATTGTAAGACAATAAGAATATTTAATTAAAAGTAGTTTAATGAGTTACCTAAATAACACACCATTAGTGTATTATGATGCACTAAACACGTCTTATTAACATTGCTTTTAATGTTATTAAGCAACTAAGACGAGGTCCATATACGCTTCCGTACTAACTTGTACAACACACTCTTAATATAGGACAAATAACCTTAGACAATAAGTTATATTCCCCAAGTAACACTGGGGTAAAGCTGATGACCGTAACTGCAATTACGGTCATCCCAAGATGGCGAACGTGGAATCAGGTAAGAATCTTTTTTGTCGATTAAATTGTTTCTATAATGTATTTTAAATGGCACATGCATTGGTACGATAGTAATCTATGAACTTATCACAAGGAAATCACAAATTACGACTGAAAAATATATATGAAAGAGAAAATCCGATTTAAAAAAATCGCTAAGATGACCGTAACTGAAAATTGCAATTACGGTCATCTCAGTTTTCAGTTACGGTCATCTTAGCGATTTTTTAAAATTGGATTTTCTCTTTCATATACATTTGTAAGTCGTAATTTGTGATTTCCTTGTGAAAAGTTCATAGATTACTATCGTACTAATGCATGTCTCATTTAAAATACACTATAGAAACAATTTAATCGACAAAAAAGATTCTTACCTAATTTCATGTCCGCCATCTTGGGATGACCGTAATTTACAGTTACTGTCATCAGCTTTACCCCAGTGAAGTAAGAATTCACCTTTTTGTTTTAAATTTTAATAACTTTATTGCTTTATTAAGAAAATAATAACAAAACAAAGCAAAACAGAAATTAAAAAAAAAACATTCTCTGCGTTATAATGTCTTTTTAATTTTTTTTATTTTCATTCAAATATAAAACTATTTACCCACATTTTCTTTTGTTCCGTTTTTATTTGATTTCAGGGTGGCTCAATGAGCTAGGTCGTTGGATCTAACAACTCATACAAGCCTATCACCAATACGACGTGGGTTCGCGCCCGGCTTTGAACATTACAAAAAGGGTGAACTCGACTCGCAGCCGCATGTGATCAAGTTGACCAGTTGCTTGCCCATGGTCGGTGGTACTCTCCGGCTTCCTCCACCACTAAACCTGGTCGCCATGATATAGCTGAAATATTGTTGAAAGTGGCGTTAAAATACCAAAAATAAAAAATTAATCTTTGATTTCATTAGGGGTCCTAATGGCAACTCCCAGTTAGCTGGTCTTCTCAGTTATTTCAGTCCATACTTTTTTTTCTTTTCATTTGTGATTATATTTGAGTGCTTTGAATTTATGATGGTACATGTTTTTGTGTATAATTTTTTCCCACTTCCCTCTGTATTAAGACAATCTCCTCTCTACTAAAATTGCATTTCTTCAGCCTCTTTTTGTCCTGAGAAGGGGAGATTGATTCAGCCATATTTATTTTTTTATTTATCTGCTGCTAGGATAAAACAAAGCATTGTGGGATACATTGGTCTTGGTTAAATATTAAACCTGCAGTTATTGGTTGGTTAAATTTTAACCAAATGGTTATTCAACCAAGTGGTTAAATGAAGTTGAACAACTCATTTTTAACCCTTGGTTTACTAACCCATGGTTAAATATTTAACTAATGGTTAAATATAACCATATGGTTAATTTAACTACAAGTTGAACAACCGGGCCCTGGTGTATAAAAACTGTCAGGAAAGATGAAGTCAAATAGAGTTTAAATACTAAAATGCTTAGCTGTTTTTACACGTTGATATGTTTATGACCAGTTGCATGTTGCACATGTCCAAGAAACGATGATTTGCTACGTGATACATGTGATGTATTTTAAACATAGCTCCTCTTAATAAATGTCGTAGGTCTTTATCACTATTATTTGTTTTATGTATTATACAATATAATATTAACCCTTACCATTATTGGGTCCGGGTGGTTCAATGAGTTAGGTAGTTGAATTAACTAACAACCCATACAACCATATCACCAATATGGCGTGGGTTCGCGCGCGGCTTTATAGATTACAAAAAAGGTGCACTCAACTCGCAGCCGCAAGTAATAAAGTTCACCAGCTGCTTGCCCATGGTCGGTGGTTCTCTCCAGGTATTCCGGCTTCTTCCACCACTAAAACTGGTCGCCATGATATAACTGAAATATTGTTTAAAGTGAGGCTAAGCACAATAAATCAATCAATCCTAACCCTTATACTGAGAAGTATTTAAACCACCACATGAGTAAGCAGTTCCTGCTTCACTAGTGCCACCCGTGGTGGTTTCTTAGCATCATAAATAACGGTTTTATCCATATATATCAGGATATTGAAGGGATTTTTAATAAAACTGCATTTCGTACTTGTATACGACAACATGGCCTAGGTCATAACATTACCCTGCAACTAGATCATGGTTATGTATACATGAAAAGGTTTTAACTTTTATTGAATTTTGTTTCTCTCGGAAAGGTGTACAATGACACTTTACGGAGAAGCCCCTTAAAGAAAAGCTTGGAAACCAGGACTAAAGTAAATGAAGGCTATAATGACATGAATTCCACATTTCGCTGTTCTCCATTCAACGATTACTGACAAATTATAAGTAATACATTTTATGTAAAAAGACGAGGAAGTATTAAGGTAATATTTCATGTACAAATAACCAGAGTTACTAGTATGCATCATTCATATTTCATATACACTATTTTTTTAAAGAAACATATCTATAAATTCTGTGGTGAATATTTTCTAAATGTAAGTAAACAGTTAGAGTATAAAGCTACGTCATGTATTTTTCTTAAAATATATTTATATGTCAAATTAAATGCTTTTGTTTTTTGTTATTCTTTATTTATATGTTGATATATAAATATATATTGTTCTATGTTGAATCGATGTCTGGGATATCACTTTCATCATCAGAATATCGAGAAGCCATACAATACGCGTAGGAGCAGCAGACTGATCAGAACCGAATGACGTTACAGTCTCGGATTACCAAGAGGAGATAATCATGTTAAACTTCGACAATAAACCGTAAATTTACCTGTGCTTACAGGTAAACGGTGTTGTAAATTTTGCTTTTTTTCGGCATTATTTATGAATCTTTATCGAATAAGACAATAAAATCAATCACTCAAAACCTTTGTATTTTACCTTCAAGAATATGACAAAAAATATTTTGCTTACGTTTGTGGGCGAAAATTTCAGGTATAAATTTTTGAAAAATTGTTGTTTTATATGAACTATAGTTAAAAAATGGGAGGTGACGAACAATATACATTTATTGCCCTTGGTGTAGGGAGAGAAGCCCTCGAGAAATATGACTTCGTCGGGTAAAAAAAAACCTTCATATCTCCCTACAACAAGGCCCATAAATTGTTTATTATACCGAAATTACACATAAAACAACAAAACATTTTGTTTAACGAATTTAACATTTTATTCGATTTGTGTAGTTTATGTTGATGGTTACATTGCAGTAATTCGACAAATGAGGATTGAAACTAAACATTCCACTTCAAATCTTCTTTTGTGTCCATTGGTATGGTGTTTTGTTGTTGCTTTCGAGTGCGAATTAGTATTTTTTAACGATATCCAGAGGACCATCTTGGGCAACGTATTAAAATCGTCATCTCTGAACAGGACAGCGAGCTCTGTGAAATCATGTGAATCGCTTTCGAGTGACTTATATTTGTGAGGTATAATAATTATATCCACTTTATTCATGTATGTGTTCTGAAACCGAACCTTTAAATGTATTATCCGGAATCAAAAGTATTAATATTAAAGAGAATATTTCAGGGAATGTCTATGTTATAGAAGTATTACTAAATTTGATATGCACCTTTTTATTATGTAAGCATTATTTTCTTTGTTCATTAATACAGGATTACGTCTACGTCAAGTAGTATAGAATGGACATATTTCAGAAACGCAAAATGCATCTACTGGAAATAGACAATAAACCCAACAACAACACGAACGACATAGTTGTCAAATTTATTAACATTCACTATAAAAAAGTAACTCTGGAAGGAGATCAATAGCGGCCTGACAAATATTAACCAATATTATAAAAGCAGGATTATACGCCTTCGTAAGTCCCATCCAGCACGTATTCCACGCCGCTGGTGTTTACCAACTGTCAGGAAAATTGAAGTCAAATAAATTTTAAATACTAACATGCTTATAATTACCTGTTGTTAACTTTTTATATGTTTACGACCAGTTCAATGTTGCAGATGTCAAAGAAGCGATGATTTGTTTGGTGATATGTGTGATGTGTATCATATCTCACGGCTCTTATTAATAAATGTCTTAGTATGTGGTATGTCCTATACACTTAAATTGACATTCAATATGATATTTTATTTATACAATAAGCGAGCGATAGTTCACTCCTAATGTTAAAAAATATGTTAAAAAATAAAATGAAAAGAAACAAAGAGTTGAATACTATGTAAAAATGACTTCGTCGAAACCGAAAACGGAAGCTAAAATTAATGTATCTGCCAATTTGGTTATGCGCGAGAAAAAACAGCATTATTTCGCCTAAAAAATGCAATAAACATAACAAAGTTTGTACTTATTTGCTAGATATTATTTCAAACAATCTTTGGAGCATTCTGAAATATTTTGACATTTTTGACAAATATTATGACGTCATGCCTTTACTATTGAGGTTTACGAGGTAAACAGCTACAATTTTAAGCGATTCAGATTTATTCAAATGCTACAAAATGAAACCGGAATTCTTGTAATATTATGAAAAGCTTTA
>MJUT01064901.1:223914-235114 GCA_002080005.1 Gigantidas platifrons | reverse complement strand
AAAAAAAAAAAAAAAAAAAAAAAAAAAAAAAAAAAAAAAAAAAGAGATTACAACTTGTGCCAACGGTCTGAATATTTTATAGTGTTACTTATCATATAACCTTTTTTAGCTTGACTGACAAAAGCCCATTTTTTAAGTTTTTGTTGATATTTACAGTTAAGTCGTCACACTCTTCAGTAGCTATCTGTCCTGGCTGTGTTTGACTAATAGACAAGACCATTTAACATTTATTTCGAATATTGATTAGCATATACAAAGCAAGACACCATTTTCATTGATAGCAAGGAGACGAAATGAAATATATGTTACTGTCTTGTTACAATTTGTTGTAATCAAGTAATAGATCAATTACATTTAAAACAAGGAAAGTAGCCTATATTTAAAGTTCGAGGCTGGTTTTCCCTAATGTTTACACAAGGCAATGAGTCAGAGGAACTGGTTTGAATTTTTACATCAATACAAGTCCGGAAATATTTTCGGGCTCGTTTGTTCATCCTTACAGTGAGTGGTCTAGGGATCATCTTGCTATTTACATTTACGAATAGAATCACTTATGCAAAAAGTAGGGCTTTACCAAAATAAGAGACCAGTTTTACAATAATCCTACATGGGAGTTATTTTGTACAATTATGATACCGTTTTACAATTGATACTAAGTAATTATTTGAATTGCCCTAATAGACAAATGTTTAGGATATATATCAAATTAAGACCGTGTATATGCACACGCATTATTTTTCAAAAGTTTGAATTAAATATTAAAATAAAATAAAATACAACCATCTTTTAAATATAAATATTAATATTTACAACTTACATAGCATGACTGCAAGCTTCGAATGAACAATGAAAAATATAGCTGTGTGACCGGAGATCTGATATTTTATATTAACATTTTGAATGTGGTAATTAAAACTGACATTAAAAGAACACCACACTATGTAACAGTAATATATCAAACAGTCTTAATAATTTAGTTTCTTAGAACATAAAAATCATTTTTTTTCATAACATTAATGAAGAATTTCATATTAACAAAAAATGGGATTTGTGAAATAGGAAAAAGACATTTTCGAAAGTTAAATTTTTGTATGTTCAATAATTCCATCAATACTAGGAAAAACACGCAAAAATAAAGCAAAAATAAAAACAATGCAAAACAACAACCAACAAAAAAACTTGAAATAAACAGAAAGCAGAAAAATAAAAAAAAATAAAAAACCAAACAAGCAAAAACAAAAAAACAAAGCACTGCAGAGCAAAATAATATATATAAATTCTAAATTAACAAAATATAAAAAAAAATTACAAAATACAAAAAAACAAAAAACAAAAAATAAAAGAAATAGAAAAATAAAAAAAACAGCATTATGTGAAAATTACCCCTAACAATATTTTACTAAAAAATGTACGAATGGAAAAGATAAATCTGATTCACACTTCTTCGTTTTATATTACTACTATATGTTCACCATAATTAACCATAGATAACAATATGACTTACTCTAATAAACAACATGCCTTTAAATGTCTTTAACTATAAAGAAGACCAGTCAAATATACATACTAGAGGAATATCGGATGCACACTGATTGCACTTGAATCACATCTTAAATAAAACCCAAAAAATCATAAATATCTAAAACTACTGATGTATGCCACCGATCGCTTATTTTTTTCTACCATGCTTGTTGTTTAATTTCTCGGGCAATCTAATTGGTCAATATATCTTGTGTTTTGTGTTACGTGTTACTGTTTATATCCTCGAGCAATCTAATTTCATTTTTATTTTTTGTTGTGTTTTTCATTATTATTTGTCTGTGTGACTTGTACCCAATGTTCTCTGTGTATCTGGGTTTTCCATTCATCATGATTGCCCTTTCGGTTTTCTCAAGCGTTTATTGACACTTTGCCTGTGTATCATACTATGAATGTTAACCCTTTAATGTATCACCCAAGCTTACAATGGGTCACGAATACCAGTAAATATCACATTCATGATGGTGCAATATTTTTGATTTTTTATAATTACGGAGTAAATTTCGATACATTCTAGTATGTTTATTTAGAAACTAACATTTTGTGTCGATTTGTGTGCAGTACGTGTTTTTCAATCCCTCATAATTTCCCAAATTGGGTATTAATTGGGCATCCTTACTGTTCGACTTGTTTGTTAACTTAAATTGGGAGGAGTGCATTCTAGTCCGAGGATTATATAACAAAGAGATAAGAAATTTGAACCTTACTGAAGAATTTGTATATATTTACAGCTTAATCGCATCATTAATTATCTTTGATGCGTTAGACCATTAGAAGAGCATCCCCTGTTTTGCTTTTGATTATCAGATTATGACTTATGACGTAAGTCACCATTCCATTGATAAAAAAGCCGTAAATGGTGGTGCTATCCTGTTACAATTTGATGGATATCAAAATAAGTGAAAGGTACAGTAATTTGATAACAAAAGGAGCAGCCTGTAATGAACAATAGTGGCCTGCACTTTCTGGAAGAGTGCACAAGGACAGGAGTCTGAGGCGCTTGAATTTTAACCTCAACTTATGAGAGGTAATATTGTCGGTATGGTTGTTTACTATATTTTAAGACAAGTTCATCCTGCTATTTGAATTTTTGAAAAGAGTATTCCATGAAAAAGAAGTATCTTGTCATATTTAGAGGCCACTTTTTACAATAGCTCACCATGGAGTATTATGTACTGTTATATTACCTGAAGCCGCATTAAGGTTAATGCTTTACACTAGTGAACTTTTTGTTCAAACATCTATGCAGATACTATCTAGTATATATCAATGCATATATTTTAGTTTATATTAAAGATGAAAACAAGACCCATCTTTAAAATCTAAGAGATAATACTTGCAACTTACTTAACATGACTGCAACTTTGAGTGAACAATGAAAACACTGTAGCTATATGTCTGAGAGTTCTGTCTTTTATACTAACTGCTAGACGAATGTGTTAATGAATACAAATACTCAAAGGTTAAGAACAATAAACATGTTGAAAAATGCACATCACATTTACTCTAACTCGTGTTGTTTGTTTTCAATTTTCAAGCAATCTCATTGGTCAAACATATTTCACACCTGGTCTGTGTATCATAACAATAATCATTTTATTTGTACAAATATATTTCTGTCAGGGCGTAGGGGATAACAGCAGGAATCCTCTTCCTCACAAATGCTGATGACATTTATACAACCGATCGGTGCAATGTTTTATTGTTTGTTTTTTCCAAATGATTGGTCTAACTCGTTCTGTTCAGATAATATTACACATTTACTAATTTATGTGTGGAATATGAAGTACGTGTTTTTCAGTGGATGATGACTTTGGCCTCAGATGTGTATGAAGTGTGCGTCTACTCTACTATTTGGGTTGTTTATGTTCTTGTATTAGGAGGAGATATACATTCAATGCCTGATGACTTTGGCCTCAGATGTATATGAACTGTTCGTCTACTCTACTATTTGGGTTGTTTATGTTCTTGTATTAGGAGGAGATATACATTCAATGCCTGATGACTTTGGCCTCATATGTATATGAAGTGTGCGTCTACTCTACTGTTTGGGTTGTTTATGTTCTTGTATTAGGAGGAGATATACATTCAATGCCTGATGACTTTGGCCTCAGATGTATATGAAGTGTGCGTCTACTCTACTATTTGGGTTGTTTATGTTCTTGTATTAGGAGGAGATATACATTCAATGCATGTGATGAGATAGCAAGCAACATAAAAATGACCTGTTGATTTGACATAGAGATGTACTTTGTCACAGACAGTAAGTAATAATGGACATTTAAGCTTTATATATCCAAATCTAGTTTCTCATTTTAAGAGTACAAACCCTGAGACCTGAATTACGTGATGATTCTTGGCTTAATGTGTGTTTTCCGTTTATCAATAGTGGAATATTGGTGAAATACATGTTCTCCTTTTTGTTTCGACTGGATTAGGAGATGTATCTACTAGGAAGAATACACTTGTTTAATTTCGAGGTTCATGGGCGACTTAGAATTAGGACTAAATGATTATGTATATTAGAGAAATATCTCCATCCACCGGAAACAGAATATGACTTGTGTTTTTCTTGGAAAAGAATACAAATATATTGAATTTTGCTAAGATAAGTTTTTCTACAAAAAGTCAAGAAATTGTGATTCATTAAATGTATGTTTTAGTCAAACTATTGAAAAATCTGTGATATGCATGAAAAGGCGAGCTGAGACCGGATAAGCTTTCCACAAAACAAAACAGCCATTTTGTACTTTAAGTATTTTTTAATCAGTTCGATTGTTAAGAAAAGTCTGATGATGTCAAAGGGGTAATCAGAATCCGTCTTCGAAGAAGGACAGACAATGCAAAATCTAAAGGATAAAGAACAAAAGGACAATCATCTATCCACATAAATACTGCACAGAAAACTAAAGATCGAGCAATACGACCTCTACTTAAAAAGGGACTGAAATAGTGTGAAATAGGTTTATCCTCCCCAGATTGAATATTGTGCTTCCGCCCTAGCCACTTTGATATGATTAATCGCATTAACAACAATTGTATGATGTAAACAGTCATTGTTGTTGTATACAACCATTGTATTATTTAACCAGACATTGTTATTGTACTTTGTAAACAGCCAGTGTTATTGTACTTTGCAAACAGCTAGTGTTATTGTTTTATGTAAATAGTCCTTGTTATTTTATTATGGAATTGCAATATATTTTTGAAAAAATAATATGAATGGCCTTTTCATCGATAAACATTTTAATGTAGATATATTATTTACTGCACAGGATACATTTCTGTGTAAATTTCATCAGGCATGTTAATAGTCACAAGGTTGGAAAGACAAATAATGTAAAAGTCTTTGAGAGCAAGAAAATCAAAAAGGCCTAAACAGGATAGGCAAAACATCAGCAGAAATTCCCTTCGCCCAAGCTAGATTACAAATACTTATATTACATAGGTACTGTGAAGTCAATAGTAAATATACTTGATAAACAGTGACTGGTTTGATTTTGATTGATTTTTGGTGTTTTAACGCCACTTTCAACAATATTTCAGCTATAGCATGGCGACCAGTTTTAGTGGTGGAGGAAGCCTGACCACCCGGAGAGAACCATCGACCATGGGCAAACAACTGGTAAACTTTATCACTTGCGGCTGCGAGTCGAGTGCACCGTTTTTTGTCACTTACAAAGCCGGGCATGAACCCACGCCGTATTGGTGATTGGCTTGTATGAGCCATCCGTGACTGTACAGAGACACAGACTACTGGGTGGGTGACAACCTGGGGATTATTGGTTTTTCGACAGAGCTATGGGTAGTAATCAATAACATAGAGGATATCTAATATACGATAAATGCTCCATAATATTTGCCTAATTTAGGTTTTAGACATAATGCATGGAACCATGTGTTTTAACATTTAACATTTTCTTGTGTATATTATTAATCTTTTGAATTCACAACCACAGTATATAAAGACTTTTCCTCGCCCATAGGTGCCCCTAGCCGATATTGGCTATTATGTTTCCTGCTTCAGATGACGTTTAAATCATTCAGCTTTCCAATCTTTTGACTATGAGCGTATCTGATGAAGGTTATTCAAGAAATGCACAGTGCGCACTAAATTAGATATATACGTTAATATTAACATATTCATGGCAACATTGTATCAAAACTTTATTCATTTTTTATTCTACGGAAAAAGTAATGGACAAATGTTATATGATAGAGTTTATGGGAAACTGAGATAGTGCCATGTTATCACAATAGTAAAACAAACCCTGGAAAATATTAACTGGAATGGATGTGTTATGTACTATTGAAATATAAATTAGGGGAATACCTGAAAAATGCATAAAAAGAAATGAACATTTTAATTTAAGAAATTACAACCAAACAGATGATTTTATTTGAAATTGAGCTAGTGCCTTGAATAAAAATATTTTTCTTAAACATCATGTCGCCTCCAATTATATTTGTGTATGGCAAATGTAATTAAATAAATAGGGTTAGGGCTATGGTGCTTAACGCCACTTTCAACAATAGTTCAGTGGCGGTCAGCTTTATTGGTGGAGGAAACCGGTATACCCAGAGAAAACCACCGATCTGCAGAAACTGACTGACAACCTACATCACATAATGTTGTATCGAGTACACCTTACTTGAGTGGGATTCGAACTCACAATGTTAGTGGTGGTGGACGCTGAGTGTATATGTAGTTGTAAATTAAACTATCATATGATCATGACTACGACGGTTCCTCAAATAAATAGTTGATCGTTCGTGCTGATATTGATTTAATTGTTGACCATCATTATCAAAACTTTCTTTTCGTAAGAGGGGCCGTCGTGGCCGTACTCGTACGGTAGTTGGATATACAACTACCAATGCAATCAATGCCTATCACCAATGATGTTGTGAGTTCAAATTCCGCTCAGGGCAATGGATATACTATTATGTGATAATGTTTGTCAGTGACTTGTGGCAGGTCGGTGGTTTTCTCGTGGTACTCCAATAAAACTGACCTCCACGATATAACTGAAATATTTGTGAAAGGGGCGTTAAACACCATTAACACAACCAACCAACCAACCAATCTTTTCATAACAATCCACCAGGAGCTTGTTATTTTCATCACGCATGCTGTGCTCCTTGTATTTCTAGAATAGACTATGATTCAAACGTTGTCATTTTGAATGAGATCTAAAGGTTTTTTTTTATAAATACATCAATTACATTTTTCTTTATTTCATAAGCATTGCTTACAATTTGTTTATCTAACTTTTTTGTATATATTGCATTTCTACCAAGTATCGACACCAGTTATGCAAAGGGCAAACCACCCGGAATATATCAACGGACATTGACGTTTTATGCACTTTTCAGAAATAGAAATCATGGAAATCCCTGAAATTTGCAATGGAAAAATAAACAATGTAATTTAAGAAATTACAAACAAGCAAAGAAACAAGCACATGATGTTATTGCCAATCAAAACTGAATAATAAAATTTTATTTCAGAACAATGATTGAAATGATTTGAATTATTGTGATATAAATAAACATCAATGTTAAACAATAACAAACCACATGAACCGAAAGGTCATTATTTATCAGGAATACCGTAACTATTATTATTATTATTATTATTATGGAAAACATCGTTGACGATAACAAAATGACTGTAGATCTTTTACCTTTTTTTGCATAGATCTATGGTTTCCTCTATCAATGCCAATACGTTTACCAGACTTGAACGTATATATGAGTAACACGGTGGATGTCTTATAAGAAGCAGGAACTGCTTACCCTTCTCAAGCACCCTCGAAGTTTGGTATGTTGATCCGTGGTGCTAATGGCTTTAGTTTTCTGAGTTGTAATTTTTATTTTCATCCTTCCAAAGTATGTAATATTACTTGACTTTACAATCTTTTGTCATTGAATACACCAGATGAATGTAATTCCAAGAATGAGTCGTTAAATTTAGCTTTTCACAAACTGTTATAGAATGGCCAGGTTCTTTGGTTTATTTTTGATTTCTTACCCCAAAAATCTTTTATATTACTGGGCTTTACAATATTTTGTCTTTGAGCACACATGATGAAGTTTTCCCATGAATGAATCGTTAAATTTAGCTTTTCGCAAACTGTCAAACATTAAATTCCTTTCCCTTCGTCTATGCTATTTGAAATTGTAAGGTTAACCATGTGTTTTTTTTAAATGAGGGTTGAAAACTGTTTTGATATTGAGTAATACAAAAATTCAACATCGTCATTATTAAAGGGTCAATAGAGAGATGGAATGTTATGGGCAAAACCTGGCTAAGAAAACTAGAAAAAAACAAGTTCAACATGTTCAAAGATTTCAAATGTATGAGTTCGAATATCTAAAATTGCTATTTTAATATTTTCCTTGTTTTACTTTAATGAACGTTATAGAATATCAAAGGGATAATCAAAAATGAAATATCTAGATAAACATAGAATACACAAGACGAAGACAACCAAAGCAAAACCACAACTCAATATTTGTTGGACACCACTATACACAAAGAAGCAAAATTACGTAATTAAGAGACAACTGGTGGAGAAGATGAACCGAACATCGCATTATGCGGAAATCGTAATGGATATCACAACACGGAACTCAGAACGTAAAGACACATAATAGGACAACAGAAAAAGCTGAAATGATCAGCCACAAGGACTACACCACAATACATGGAGTGAACTCGGGTGCTCGCGAAGGGCAAGCAGTTCCTTCTTCTTATAAGACACCAGCTGCTTTAGTTTGATATACAGTCAAGTCCGATAAGAGTCTTGGCAATGGTAAAGGAAATAAAACATCTACGTAAAAATTAAAGATCCATTGTTATTTGAGATATGGATATTTCGCAACAGTCAACCAGATTGTGATGACGACGGCATCATTTGTGTAGCAATGACCTCAACATAGGAACCATGTAGCCTTGTTGGGATAGCTTTTGCGTCAGTAGCTGAGCTTTGTCCAGAATATCACTGTACTGGGAACAAACTGAAGAATCACGTATGAGTTGTGAAATGTAAACTCCATGCGCTGGTGATGCTGGAATATTGCAACTGGTGAAGGGGAAGTTGATTATTGGAAAAGTGAAACCATCGTGCTTGTCGTAGAGTTTTGTTTTTAATCTTTGTACTCTCGTTTTCAGGTTTATTGCGTTTATGGTTTTTAAAGCCACTTTCAACGATATCTCAGCTATATCGTGGCGGTAAGTATTATTTATGGAGGAAACAGGAGTACAAGGAAAACATCACCGACCTTTCGCAAGTCACTTACAAACTTTATCCCATAATTTTGTATCGAGTACACCTCGCCATGAACGGGGTTCGAACTAACAACTTTAGTGGTGATAGGCACAACAAGTTTTACATTTTACGCAAGCACAAATTCTAAGACACATGTTTGAAACATGCGAGTAAAATAACATTCACACAAAAACCTTTGTTCATCAAGCCATTTCTGTTTTCTTCCTTTTTAAGAATAATATAAAGACTTATATTTATAAACGTATTTTAAAAAGTGATGCAAAAAACTTTTAATATTGAAATAATATGAAAAACAAAACAAATATCATATCGTCAATACGAGAAAGTGATCGATAAAAGAAATAGCATATCGGAATTTTGCCATTTTCAAAGGTTGTATTAGAATTTTGCAAAAATAACACACTGGAACAAATTTTCAACAACAACAAAAACAAAAAAAAAAAAAACAATTCCAAGTCTTACATGTTTTTAATAACATTGATAAGCACTTATAAAAAAACAATATCAAATTTTAATAAGGATCCATTATTTCCCCTTTTCAGTACGGGTAATTAACAGTTCTGTTCATTGACATGTCACATGCACCTAAAACGTTTTTCCTGCATTGTTTATTCTTGTGTCATAAATATTGCTCGCATGCAGCGCACTTGATGTTAAGATATGTAATCGATTAGCCAATCAACAATACACCAGCAGCATGAAGTCTTTGTATGCGAGGAAGTAGTTTTAAATAACACAGGTAAATAATTACCAAAGATCATAATAATAATGGAGAGGGTACGACAACTTTACATTTATACCACCCACCAGGCAAAACTCGGAACGGATTGTTACTAATTAGTAGATGCTAGTGAACTGGTGACGGTTTCATCGAGCAGTCCGATACGTATCCAATTGACCGATAGGGGAATGTCCTCTCGATGAGGAATGCCTGGTTGTAATACGACAAGCATGATCGTGAACCATGACGAGTAACGTGGTATTTTGAGGGTCATATACGTTAAGGAGCTCTTTTGTAGATATCGGAAAAGAGTTGGCGAATTGTTCACTCTTCAAAAGACAAAATGCTTCGTCTCTCCTCAACTATTTACAAGGTAATGTTTACACGCGGTATGGTGCTTTATAATATGTTGCACAAGCAACAGATAGACAATTTGATTATGGCGAACAAGTTGGAAAAGACAATTATATTATGTTAAATACAATTACTGTACAATAGTATATATCTGATTAAGTGCTTCCGGAATACCCTTCATCAGGTTCAGTCATAATCAAAATATTGGAAAGCCAAGTAAATGAACAGTCGTAATGAGCTATTAAGCCAAAGGGTGTAAGCAGAATAGCCAACATCGGCTTAAGCTATCTATGTATGATTAGGGATGCTGTTAGATTTTTGTTTTAAATTGGTCCGTCTTTACCTCCAGTTGTTTGCAGGAGGGCTGATGTAAATTTCAAATAAACCATGTCAGTGCCGATGTAATAGTCCATCAGTAGAGGTATCGACCAAGTAATTTCATTTCACAAGAACCCATCCACAACTTGTTATCTTTGTCTAAAGTTACGAAACGTTGTTTGCATAACAGCGCTTACTCTTTGAATTCGTGAAATATATGATGATTAAAACCTTCTTATTTTGAATGAGATCTAATGTTTTTAAATAAGTATATTTATACAATTTGGACTTTTCAAGACATTGCTTACAATCCCTTAATCTAATCGTTGTGCATTATATCGTATCTTCTACCAGTAATCAACTCCTGGTATACAACGGTCATTGGTCTGTTATGTACTTTTTAGAAATAGAAATCAGGGAAATCCATGAAATTTGCAATAAAAATAAGGAACTAAACATTTTAATTTAAGAAATTATAAACAAACAAGAAAAGAAATGACTGCATTGCCAATCAAAGCAGAAAAATAAAATGCCATTTAGTACAATGATATATATGATTTTATTGTGAAATAAACATTCATGCTTAACAAAAGCAAACCACATGAGATCAAAAGTTATTATTCAGAAGGGACACCGTAGCTATTAATATTATTTTATCTAATAATAAAAGTATTATTATGATCATTTTTAATATTATTAATATTATTATTAGTATTACTAATACTTATATTAGTATGACTATTATTATTAGTAGTAATAGTAGTATTAGTAGTATTGTAAATATTATTATTATTATTATCGTTATTATTTTTTGCATTAATGATATTATCACATATTTTATTAAAATAACGCCGACTTTCATGTGTAATAAAAGTATAATTTGCGGCGTGTTATTTGCCTCCGTTGCAATAACATTTTACGAGGGCAATAACATGTTATCTGCCCTGGCAAAATATGTGATAAATAGATTAAT
>MJUT01064901.1:197836-221926 GCA_002080005.1 Gigantidas platifrons | reverse complement strand
TGTTGGAATGTAATAGACATGTCTATGGAAACATTTTTTTGTTATTTTGTTTTATAATTAGAGTATCACGACGGGTATCACTAGTGGATCATGTGCTACTTACAGTTCCAATTTTCGAGGGGTTCGACATTCGCAATCGTCAGATATTTGTTTATTGTTTTTTAGAACACTGTTTGTCTTGTTGTCATTTAACTTTTAGTTATTGTACTGTCTATTTGTCTTCGATGTGCAGCCTCTGATTACACTCTTTGTATCTTCAAAGTTTTCTTCGAACAGTGCAGATTTTAATCTTATCTTTGCCCTGTTGTACTGTAAAACAGTTTTGGCAATGGCAAAAGCTATGCATATTGCGTAATCACTTTATTCTAAAATCGATATTTTGTGTTCTCTGTCCTTCTTCGATTTACAGATTCTGATTACCTCTTTAGTATCTGCATACTCTTTTTTAAGCATGCGATAAACATGAAATTCAATCATAACCGTTCTCATCAAATCATTTCTTTTGTTTTTAGATTATATATAGACTATCTAAAATATTTTTAAAGATGATACTAACGCTTTAAATAAAAAAAAAAAAAAAAATAAAGCAAAATCTCGTAAAAGGGGTCGATGAAATATATTTCAGATCAGAATTTTCAAGCGCACAATTTGAACTATCTAGACTCTAGTATAGTTTACATTAGTTGAAACAAGTATTCTATGAACAAACTAAGTTGAATAAGAGTACCATAACCCTCATTCATAAAGAGCCATACAAATAAAGCAGCAGGAATACAATATTCAACATTTTTTAGAACAACTTTGAATTTTGCTTATCAGAGGCATTCTGATTACATTTAATTTTTCACAAGCTAGCACAAACTAGAATCAAATGAATTTCTTCCTCTACTTTCAAGTTAGCAATGTTAATTGAACTATTTAAAGTTGACTATCAACATTTAAGTTGCTAGTTCGAATCCCGTTCATGGCGTGGTGTAATCCATACAATGGTATGTGGAAAAATTTGTCAGTGACTTGCGGCAAGTTAGTGGTTTTATTCGGGTACACTTTCCCATGAAATGGTCACATTAAAGATGGTAAGTGTAAATATTGCATGATGCGAAATTGCAAATCGGAAACTTCAAAAACAAGCAGTGTCATATCTAATTATTACATTAGCATTTTCCAAAGCAAACACTCGAGAACAACACTTTCCAGAATTATCCATATATCAAACATTTTAAATAACATAACATAATGAATACAAAGTTTTAAACACAAATAATTATTTCGACCGTCTCGACGTGGAAATAAGCACTTTCGTGCATTGACATATCATATCCACCACTAACTATTTCCCAGTGAAATACATTGTTTATTGTTTGTAAATTTGTTGTGTCATATATACTGCTGGCATGCAGAGCACTTGATGGTAAGAAATATAATCGGTTAACCAATCAGCAATCAGCAATACATGATCAGCATGAGGGCTTTGTCTGTGAGGAAGTTTAAATTGACATAGGTAAAGTACTACAAAAGATGATAATTATAATGGATATGGTCTGATAATTTTACATTGACACCACACACCAAGGAGAACTCGTCACGAATTATTGCTAATTAGCAAATGGTGCTGATGACGGCTATCAGTACTTAATAAATAGAGCTGTCCACCAATTCACCAATTAGCGAATAAATCATGATGGGAATTGTTAGGTCATAGTACCGACAGGACCATAGTACGTAAGGTATTCGGAGAGTGACATGCGCCCTGCAGGTTAAAGCCCTCGTTAGTAGATTAAAAGAGTAGGTGTATTGTCGTATCTACAAAATAATCATTTTTCGTCTTTCTTCAAACAAAGCGTATCACACTGTCAGAACAGTTTCAAATTCCAGCAATATCGATAACACAAATATATGACTGCTGACATACCTGCCTCCGCACAACTCCAATAAAGAAGATGATTCATATATACAATGTATTGGCTTTTTTTACTTAATAAAGCTACCCGATCTTGAAGGTCTTTTTCTAATATTGTCTTCAAATAGACAGATCTAGTTCAGCACAGCTATTCTAAAACTGCTTTATACAATTGCAGTATCATTAATGTTTCATACTTTGCTGATGTGATTCTCGTTACAATTAACTTTTCATAGGCTAGCACAATCTAGCATAAAATGCATTTCTTCCTCTACATTCAAGTTAGCAATGTTAATCGAAATAATTAAAGTTGACTATCAACACTTAAGCTTTTAGTTCGAATCCCACTCATGGCGTGGTGTAATCCATACAACATTATATGATAAAGTTTGCCAGTGACTTGCTGCAGGTAGGTAGTTCTCTCTGGGTACTCTGTTTTCCCCCACCAATAAAACTGACATCCACGATATAACTGAAATGTTGTTGAAAGTGGCGTTAAACACCATAACCCTAAAATAACCATGACATATTGAAAGAGAAGATGGGAGATGGGAAATTGAAAGTTGTTATTTCTAAAAACTACATTAACATTTTCCAAAACACACATCTTAGAACAACAATCATAAATAGGTAAAACGTTTTGTTCGTTTGATGTAAAGTTGTACAGATTTGAAAATTTGTAGATTCTGCATCTCAGTTAAGGTGTCATCGCAAAAAAGTAGAACTTCAATTGTTAGTTCATGAAGAAATACTAGTCTAGAAACTAGTAGATTTAAAAAAAGGTATTGCATTGTATTATCTATAAATAAACCTATGTTTTTCGTCTTTCATCAACTCTCAACTAATTAATATTTACAGGCGATATGATTCGTCATAACATGCATTACAGGTGGACAATTTCCTAATGCCGTATCAGTGTTGGAAAAGAAATCTATATTAATCCTATCAAGTTGTGGACAATAATCATCGAGATAAAGAAAGTCAATTTATGTAAAGATGACACATATATATGGTGTTCTATTTCAAAAAGCTTCCAGATCTTGTAGGCTTTTGCTAATACAATGCATTGTGTAATTGTAGAAATGTGCTATTGTCTTCATTAGATAGAAGATGCCAAAGGGGTAATCAGAATCCGTAAATCGAAGAAAAGAACAAAATGGCTAAAAGACAAGGGGCAAAGGGACAAAGAACGATTTACTCATCTTTTTCGTTCCTTGTGTAGTGTTTTTAGTTTTGTTTGTCTTCGTCCTATGTCTCGTGTACCGAATGTTGCCCATTTTTCATTCTTGATTTGCTCTTCGGTTTTCTCGAACGTTAACTCAATTTTAACTATCTAGAATATAGTAGATTTTGTCTTAGTTGAAACAAATTTTCTTAGCATAAACTTAATATGTTGAAGAGTTTGAAGATACCAAAGGGGTGTTCAGAATCCGTAAGTCGAAGAAGGATAGACAACACAATTGCCAAAGAAGAAATACAACGATCTACAAAACATTACACCTACAACTAAAGATCGAATAACACGAACCCCACTAAAAACCTAATAGTCCATCGACAGAGATGTCAAGATAGTCTTTGCTTTCACAAGAATCTACCAGTAACATCTTATTTTTGTCCAGTTATTTTACTTTTAGTATTCATGAAATCATTTTTAATAGATGTATTAATTATATTTTGTATTACGGAATCATTGTTTCCAGTCTTTTCGTCCATTTCTGAGCATGTATTGTGTGTTCTACCAATTATCGCCTCCTGCTATGCAAAATGGCAACATACCTGAAAATATCAACGGACATTGATGTGCTATGTACTAATGATATGTAAATTATCGGATTTCCTGAAATTTGAAAGAAAGAAATAAACATTTTAATTTAAATATTATAAACAAACAAATAAACAATTGGATGTATTGCCCAGAGTAATAAAATAAAACTTAGTTTAATGTGAAATAAACATCCATGTAAATAAAAACAAATCACATGATATAAAAGGTTATTATTATTATCATTATTTATTAATATTATCATTTTATAATAGAAATATGTCATAAAGTTTGAAGAATCATACATATATATGTTTTATTTAATAACATTTCGAAAAAAGTAAACATTCCACACCGTCAGAGTTATTCTAAAATATAACATAAAAAAACTTATAAACATATGCAAAGTACCCCTGACAGAGTTACACATACTCTCTCTCTCTCTCTCTCGTATATGCTCACATATTTGTCTTAGTGGCGGGGTGAAGCAAGTTTTACTGATCCAAGCCCCCTCTCTTATTGAAATAATGTCATACAAGTATTTTCTACAATTGATTCAAACAGACAAATGTATAAGCAGTACGTTGAGTTACATTCTTGAACTTTATATTATAATATACTAAACAACTTTGAAATCGCACCTCTCTTATGTTTCATTTTAAATAATAACAGAGTGAATTTATTTTGTCCCTGTAATATGTAGTGGAGAATCCACTCCAACTGTAGATTCTAAGAATCTATAAGTTGGAGTGTATTCTCTCACATAATACATTTCTATCTGCAACAGTGTTTTCATTTTATATTTTTACCTTTTTAATGTTCAGAAAGCTAAATAAGCCACAATTAACAAAACATTAACAGCAAAATTTTATTGGCATCCGTGCTTTCGATTCTCGGTTATATTTAGATATCTCAATGTCTTTCAAGTGAATGGAATCGTTTATATTTAGATATTTCAAGGTCTTTCAAAAGTCCCAAATGTTCACCTGTGGTCTGTCTGATTTGTTAAGTTGCGGTCGGTTCGTTGGTTGTTTTTGTATTGCGAGACTACTCGTCAGTTCTGAACATAAATTATGTCAGAACTCAAATACTTGTATCGTGTCTTGTATATATTGATCAATTGCTTTTGTTATGCAAATTGTTGATATATTTTTAGCAAAGCTTACTATCAAGAGTTATTTATACTAATTATAGAATTTATTAATGTGGTCAACTTAGCCGAGTGGTAAAATGGAAGCTTTGAAAGTCAAAGTAGACTTTAAAAGGCCGAACAGTAGTTCGAGACACGAAATTCCCAAAATAAATAAAACACGTTTTTAAGCCTAAAATAGTAAAAGGTTAAAGTTCATATATTCAAGAACAAAAGAATCAGNTACAGATAATAGGGAAATATTATTTAATAGTCTTAACTGGCTACCTTCTAACATTAATATTGATGTAAATCTACTGACAAAAGGAAGTGATCTCCTAACATATCAAGAAAATACAACTATTTTTAAACATGCTTTTAAATATATTAAAGACTCCAAAAGATTTACAATTGTCTAAATGATCTAAAGAACCAACACACATCTCCAAAAGTATTTATTCTCTTTTCTTTTTTTTCTTTTTTTTTTATCGTATATTGTCTAGACCTATGTTTTTGTATATAATCATTCTTTGTTTATTTAACTCTATGCTATTATATACATATTATATCCTTTCATTGCGCATGCTAATCCATATTGTAAATTATTGTATTCGGGAGAAGACTTCATAAGTTGGTAAAACTTGTGTCCGATCCCTATTTGTTATATTTAGCAAATAAAAATATGTTTAAACTAAACTAAAATATAACATAAAAAACTTATAAACATATGCAAAGTACCCCTGACAGAGTTACTCTCTCTCTCTCTCTCTCTCTCTCTCTCCCTCTCTCTCGTATATGCTCACATATTTGTCTTAGTGGCAGGGCGAAGCAAGTTTTATTGATCCAAGCCCCCTCTCTTATTGAAGTAATGTCATACAAGTATTTTCTACAATTGATTCAAACAGACAAATGTATAAGCAGTACGTTGAGTTACATTCTTGAACTTTATATTATAATATACTAAACAACTTTGAAATCGCACCTTTCTTATGTTTCATTTTAAATAATAATAGAGTGAATTTATTTTGTCCCTGTAATATGTAATGGAGAATCTACAAGTTGGAGTGTATTCTCTCACATAATACATTTCTATCTGCAACAGTGTTTTCATTTTATATGTTTACCTTTTTAATGTTCAGAAAGCTAAATAAGCCACAATTAACAAAACATTAACAGCAAAATTGTATTGGCATCCGTGCTTTCGATTCCCGTTTATATTTAGATATCTCAATGTCTTTCAAGTGAATGGAATCGTTTATATTTAGATATTTCAAGGTCTTTCAAATGTCCCAAATGTTCACCTGTGGTCTGTCTGATTTGTTAAGTTGCGGTCGGTTCGTTGGTTGTTTTTGTATTGCGAGACTACTCGTCAGTTCTGAACATAAATTATATCAGAACTCAAATACTTGTATCGTGTCTTGTATATATTGATCAATTGCTTTTTTTATGCAAATTGTTGATATATTTTTAGCAAAGCTTACTATCAAGAGTTATTGATACTAATTATAGAATTTATTAATGTGGTCAACTTAGCCGAGTGGTAAGATGGAAGCTTTGAAAGTCAAAATAGACTTTAAAAGGCCCAACAGTAGTTCGAGACACGAAATTCCCAAAATAAATAAAACACGTTTTTAAGCCTAAAATAGTAAAAGGTTAAAGTTCATATATTCAAGAACAAAAGAATCAGCTGTAGATTCTTAAAAATAATCCACTGTTCGAACAATAGTGTGACGTCAGAGAATTGCATTATATTTTTATAACCCATAGGCAAGCTAATCAATTACAGGTAAGTTCTCGCCTGGTGCTCAATCAACCGACGTGCTAGGCAAACAGGCTCACAATCTTGTTTTTGCACGTGTAGTCAATGGTTATAAGTTTTTCAAAATGTTTTGTTGTTATCAAGCTATTGACACCAGGCACAAAAGGAAACTTTAACTTCTGTGTTCGCTTAATTCTCAAAGGTAAATTTCCATGGCTCGTCTCAGAGCTGATGAACGTAACCAGGCATTGGGTATGTTACGTGCCGGAATTTCAACGAGAAATGTTGCCAACAACTTTAACTGCAACCACAGCACAATAGTGTGTCTCAGATAACGATTTCTGGCCACGAATACGGTTGCCGATAGACCAAAGCCTGGAACACAGGCGCAGGACCAAATGATAAGGCTTTAGCATTTGCGTGACCGATTCAGAACTGCAACTGTAACAGCTAGAGTAACAGTTGGACGCTGTATGCCATAAATCGCAGTCCAGACTGTTCGGCGTCGTCTTTGGAAAACAGCCTCCGAGCTCGTCGTCCATTCAAAGGTACAATACTTACCCAGCGTCATCGACGTCAACGATTGGAATGGGAAAGAGGGCATTTGTCTCTTGGACTCGTCAGCAATGGCAGGAAGTTCTGTTTTCAGACGAATCGCGCTTTAACCTGTCTCATGCTGATGGCCGTATACGTGTGTAGAGGCGAACTGGTAACCGATATGTTGCTTGCTGCATACAGGAAGTCGATCGTTGGGGCGGAGGTAATGTTATGGTATGGGCAGGAGTTTCATACTGATACCAGACTTCCTTGCTTTTTTTTACCGATCTCTGAATGCACAACGATACAGAGATAACATTTTGACTCCACTTGTAGCACCAATTTTTGAAACACATCCGGATTTGCGAGTGTACCAACAAGATAACGCATGGACGCACACAGCAAGAATACCCAAGGATTTCTAAACAGTGCAAACATTCGTGTGATGCCATGGCCCGCTTTATCTCCAGGCTTAGCACCGATTGAATATGTTTGGGATGAGTTAGGAAGGCGTGTCTACGGTTGTCTCAATAAACCTACCACTGTTGATGGTTTACGTCACGCACTGACTGAGGAATGGAACAACATGCCACAAACAGTTATTCAAAGCATTATCTTGTCAATGCATCGTCGCTGCACTGCATGCATCAATGCTAAAGATGGACATACCAGATACTGACTTTTCGGTTTGAGAGTATCTTTGTTGAAGTTGTTGTGTGACGTCATTTTTCCAAATTGTGGTACCCAATGTGACATGAGTTTTACTACGGTTATTGTTGTTATCTTATATGTTATTAATTATATTATTGTTAAATAAATTATAAGAATATTTTCCAAAATATAAGTGCTGCATTTCTTTTGTTATTGAGTATATGAACAAAGCATGCGGTCAATGCACGGTGAGTTCTGTCAATATCCAACAAGAGTACCAACAATATTATAGCTCCTTCAAGACATTTACACACACAGTTTCATGTCTATATGCCCTTTACATAGACAACATGGTGTGTTTATTATTGTCAACATGTTAATTGCATAGAGACAAAATCATAGCATATACCAGGCACTTCCTGATATGTATATTATATCATCAGCAAGGCAAGGGAGCTGCATGTATATGGTACAGTATATTTGTGTTAGGAATATTCTTAGATATTCTGATTGTATTCTGGAATTGCTTTGACGGTTTAGCATTTTCATCATTTTATTTTTTTGTACCAATGTACTAGTTTGCGTATACTTTGTTTTATATTACTTTTAAAAGTTCACATTTATTTGTTTTGTAATGGACTGGAAGAAAAGTTTCGTTTGTAAAATGAAGGCGGTTTGATTTCTATATTCAGATTATTCAAAATCGCGGAAGAAATCAATAATTTCTTTTAGCCAACAAAATTTTAGCTAAATTCATGAGGGGAAATCTTTCTTTGTGGACTATACGTTGGGTGGTGGTCGGAAATTTCTTTAAATATATGTAGCTCTCTTTTACTTCATTCTTCAAATATTATGGCCAAACATTTTTTGTTTACAATAATTATATGCATAACAATTATTCAAATTGCCGCTTAAAGGTCCACTTAATATACTGGCAATCTTCAATAAACAAAAGAAATGGGGGGTGGGGAGAGGGGGTGAGAGAGGTTAAGGAGTGCGATCGAATTTTATTTAAATGATGTTATTTTTTTTTGGTTGGAAAACATCATTTACGTCAACCATTCACGTCATTGGTTTATTTTACTTCAGACCAGAGTTTTTAACCTCTTCCATAAAATAATGCAATGCGTTTTTATAATGCTAAAATTCCCAAAACCGCAAAATCTTCTGGATATTATCTATCTTGAAGTCGTAGGCACATCAAAATAAAATAAAATAATCCGTCTTCTGTTAAATTGCTAACATATAGTTTGTGTTAAAACAAACGTAGAATTCACTAACAATTTTCTACGGACTAGATAATGAACGATACACAATCCCTGTCGCAAAATTTAACTTTGTTTGTTTATTTACTTGTACTAAATAAGGGTAATAACAAAATTACCGAACTCCGAACAAAATTGAGAGTCAAAAGTCATAAGTATATAAACAGACAAAATCAGTCAACAACCGGAAAACTGTGAAAACCATAATGACTGTGACTTGTTACAGGCATTCACAAAGAAATGGTGGGTTGAATCAGATTTTAAGGCGCCAAACCTCCCGCTTTCATTTTGGGTCAAAGGTTCCGGCTGTCACTATAACAGTATAACTGATGTCTAATTATTTCTTGTTGCACATTATTTGTGTATTTAGAGGGGCCGTGGTGGTCGTTATCGTATGGTGGTTGGGTTTACCTGTACAATTAATGCATATCACCACTTGTGAGTTGCAGTTACAAGTTGTGAGTTCGAACCCCGTTTATGGCTAGGTGTACTCGATACAACATTATGTGATAAAGTTTGTCAGTGACTTGCGCAGGTTTGTGGTTTTCTCCGGATACCCCAGTGTACTCTATCAATAAAACTGACTGCCACGATATAACTGAACTATTTGTTAAAAGTGGCGTTAAGCATCATAATCCTGACCCCTGACCCCTTTAACTTTAAATACATCACCATTACTGTATGGTTGTTATCGTGCATACAATTTGTTGTAAATAGTAGAAAGTGTGCTTTTAACATTTGTTGCTCTACTTTGTGGGCAATCCCAAATTACTAATCTTTTGAGATAGCAAGATATTGTATAATTCTGCATAACATATTCCGCAACGATCCGACAGACAATTGTTTCCTTGAAAATATTAATTTCAGAATGTCTTTTCCTTTTTGATTTATTATAGGATATATTTTTCTCACAAAATGACATCTATGAATTCAAAGACCAAACTTAATACTTTTGAGTTAAATGGTATGTACCACGGATTTCACCGACATACTGAATTTCCCAACTTGGTTTGGGTAATGGAATTGAATAACAAGACTAGTTGTCTTTCAGTTAACATCACGTGCTTTATTAAAAAACCGAAGCATTGATATCATTATGGTATGTTCACACCATGCTAAAGCAGCAATATTTCTAAATTTGGCGAAAAAACAACAAATGAATCGACCATCGAATTGTAATCGTTCACCGATTATGAAAAGATAAAATTAATATTTTATAAGGTAACATGTAAAGGACGATGTTACAAGATTTATAGTGTTTAATTTGTGTTCTTTTAAGATGAAGTTCTGAGTTACAATGAATATGACCCAGATTGACTCAAATAAATGTTATATTTACTTTAGATTGACATTTCAGCAACTGAACACTACTACATAATACAGACAAGTATGGATTGAAGAGATAACAATTTCTTCGTATCCATATGTCTTTATGTGGAATAATATATTTCATAGAGAACTACGTCTCTATCCGGTCACATAATACAGTGTGATATTAGTAGTATGTCATGTCTACATCAGAAGTTCTGTAATGGTATGATATTAGTAGTATGGCATGTCTACATCAGAAGTTCTGTAATGGTATGATATTAGTAGTATGGCATGTCTACATCAGAAGTTCTGTAACGGTCTCGGTCCCAGGTAAATGTAGAATTGTCTTTTGGTGAATCGCTTTGTATATTCCAAGATACAGTTGTACTATGTTCATAAGGTGTTAAGTAAAGAAAACAGAATGAACGTGACAATAGTATCACAGTCAACTTACCGTTGGCCCTTAACCGAGCTTATGGTAAAAAACGGCATAAAAGAATATATAATAGATTCAAAGCCGATTTGTTCCTGAATTCATATTAGCATATTTGCATATTTCATGCGAGAGGTTCTCAAGGAAACACAAGAAGCTACCCTTCTCTGTAGTGTAGCTTAATTAGTATTATTAACTTTAATATTTTTCATATGCTATATTTTTAACTGATTATAAGAAAATTAATAAAAAAAAAAAAATAGCCGGCGGAATGACACAGTTGACTGTTCCCTTACTTCTGGATCAGAACTGTTCCATGCCCGAGAACGCTGCGCAGTGCGTCATTCCTGTCAGCTGAATGAATAATCAACAAAATGCTGTATTTTTTTTTTCAAAATAATGTTTTGCCCCAATTTTTTAATGGTATGGTATGCTGACATTATCATCTTCAGTGGATGTGTGGTTATGTGCATGTATATAAGATAATAAAACAGTTATTCCATGCCTGTTGAGGAAACAGTCAAAACTATTGTCCCTCGGTGCTGGAGATGACTTGGGAACTGTTGCATTCGGCCTCAGGCAACAGTTCTCAAGTCATCCCCAGCACCTCGGGTCAATAGTTTTGACTGTTCCCTGAACAGGCATGAAATAACTGTATAATGTTTAATGCCCGAAAGAACATATAAATAGTAGTACATGTATCTTGTTCTGCTGTGCTAAAGCAAGTAATTCAATCTTGTCATCATTTTCGTTTTCAACTGAAGTTCGATTTACTCCGGGTAATTGTCAACAAATGGTCCGTTTCATTTGTCGTACAACATGAAAGTAAACAAAACAAAAAAATTCGTTGTTACAAATTATCTCCTTTTAACCTTAATTTAAAACAAAAAAAAACCTCATGGGAAGTATCAGTTATAATTTTCACGTTTTAATAGTGATGGTTTTAACCAACAGATTATACCTTCATGTCAAGTTAACTACGAGCATGTTCTGTTCCTGCTAATATAATGTACGTTTGTAATTCCTGTTTTGTTTAGTTTTTGTTTGATTTTTTTTGTACGATTTTTTCAGTGAAAACAAATATGTGCATTTTGTTTCTTATTATTATACAAAGAGCCTTTTCTCTTCAAAGATCGACATTCTAAAGAAATTAAAACATTACTTTTCTAAGCAAACCAATTGTTTCATTTTCTTTTTTAAAATAAAGTAATACAATGTATAAAGATTGTATAGTATAAAATTAAAGAAGATGCAAGTTATTTTACAAGCTATCTTTTTAGTTGAAAATTAATGGAGGAACTCACCGTTATAGGAAATTACATATCAGAAAACATCGAAAACATGCTATTTCTAAAAATTATATTAACATTTAGCGACACGAAATATCAGAGAACAACCTAAGATGAACTACACGTTTAAATTTACAACGAAAAGCAATATAGCACAAACAATATTGAATAATTATATTTCAATAAGCATTATAATAACAACAATCAATGATTAGTCTTTAAATGCAAATCATAATATTTTGAATGAAATATAATGTTAAACGAAATATTTAACTGAATAGAATGATAGCTACCCGGATGTAATTTGGATTGTAAAAGAGCCACGAGTTTAAAAAAAAACCAACAAATTAATGAATTTCAACGAAAATGCGCTCATAAAATGAATATGTCTAATATCGAAAATCTACAATACATTTTGTTCTAATGTCACATTCTAATTTTATTTGAAAAGCAATGCAGATTTAGTTTTACAAATCTAATGCTTAAAGGAAAAAGTTATCTGAATGTTTCAAGATGGAGGCGATGATGTTTGTGTGTCCATTATCATATATTTATCAAAATGGTCTCTGTGGAAAATTCGAAACAGAATGCAGTACGATAACATCAAAGTACATGTTTGTGTAGTTATTGACATTTTCTGGACAAAACAAACATACATTAGACAAAAACACAATTCAGAAACGATTAATAAGATAAAATTACGGATGACTAATATAGAATACAATTTTTTAACTAGTTGCTAATATTACGGGAAAATGGAAAAATCACAATTTCCATCAATTCTATATTATCATATAGGGTGTTATTTACTACATGACGACATTATGACATTGAATCGAATTCTAATATTTCATCTTTCAAACGCTTTGAGTCCAAACCCATGGTAAAATAATATTAATTTATGACCGATTGCGTCATAGATAGCCACGGTCTGTGTTTGTAAAGCGGTCGTTCAATGACATTCCCTTGAAAAAGATGCCAAATGACGCAATACACAAAATAAACATGAAAATTGGCGTGATTTGCAATGATCAAGTATGCTTAATATGAATACAAATTGTCGCCTGCATGACTTGTTTTAAGAACAAAACATGTTGTCTACCATGTTTACGACTACATCATCTTCGTCTTTGGTAATACTAGTAGGCAGTTTAGTTCAACTTAACAAAGTGTAATTTACAGTATCTTGCCTTTCTTCTGAATGAATGTTCATGAATGACATCATTTAGTAACCTCAAAACATATCTACCATCGACATTGAAACACTTTTTTCGGTAGCCATTTCAAGATTCTTTTGAAAAAACGGAATATTATTGTAACATTTCAGTCGTGTCAATTAACGGAACAACCAAAAACACTGTATGACCCTGACCGCTTCGCTTATAAATTTACCCTTTATTGTCATATTAGAATAGAAATAATTACCGGTAGTCATATATTTATTTTGTTTTTACCACGGGTTGGCACTTTATGCCTTCATTTTACCCCTCGCTACCGCTCGTGTTAAAATATTAGACATAACGTGTCAACCCGTGGTAAAAACAATATAAATATATGGCAACAGGTAATTATTTCGAAATTAGAATCTTACTTAATTAAAAGTTCTTATATGTAAATCCATGAACCATTCATATTTTGAGAGAGAAAAAATATACCATTAAATTTATAGCATTTATCAAGCAGCAATGAATATAACTCACTTCTCGTACGATGACACATTCTCCAAAATTCTTTAATTTTTAATTGAAATTATGTTGACACTTTTGGTTATATCAACAATGCAGTATACGGAAGTGCAAATGAAAGCTTAATTTTGATTAGTCGAATTTCTAAACAAGAATGCAATCAAAAACTAGATAGTATATGCTTGACATAGACGCCACTGTATAGCTGAATACTGCTAAAGTTGGCGTTTAGCATCAATCAATCAATCTCTTGCTTAGAGATGTCTAGTTATAGTAAGATCCAGTTCATACGTGTTTTATAATTAAGTCATGTGCCATAAATTGAAAAATTACAGTTTTTAAATAATACGATATCATAATAATACGACTTATGATTTTAAATGTGAACCAATATGGGTCGGTGTAACCCTTTTTTGATAAGTGTTTTAAAATGTACGTTTTTCTGTAGAAATAAATGCTTTGGGATATAAAAGTGGAAATAATTAGCTTTTACGTTGAACATACATATGCTGACACAATATATCCTTATAAGTTGTTGAATCGGTTAAGAACGAAAGTTTATTACAAAAGAGATTATTTCAATTTTTTCATTGTGAACTTCCTAATGTTATATATGAAGTAATATTCCAGCAGTACCTGCATATGGCGAATATATCTTTCTGCAGTTAATGCGATATTCCAGGACTTGTACTTCCTATCGGAATTTCTTTGTTAGATAATGAATCTAACAAGCAAGCTAGTGAACTAAGGTTTCCAGGCGATACAGTTGAAGTCATCATTTTTACGGTTGCCATCATGAATTGTTTACCAGATACAAATATCAGCCACCATGGGTATGTTCCTTTTGCTATAGCCACCATCTCGTATTTATTCCCTCGTTCGTGATTTATTACTAGCATGAGTAGCATGACAGGTGCCACAAGTGGATGAGGAATGTCTTACCCTATAACCAGAGTTCTCTCACGGTTGTTGTGGAGTTGACATTGATCGATCTTCCGCTGGACATTAAACACCAATCAATCAATCAATCAATCAATCAATCGATCTTCCGTTTTTTGTGTAGTATTTTGTGTAACATTGTTTGTCTTCTTGTCATGTTTTTAATCTTGACTATTTTTCGTCCTCCGTCGATTAACATCTCCTGATCTTCAATCTTAGTTTATTATTAATTTTACAACAATAAATTGGGAACCTCGGGAAAACAGATATAGAACTTAATTACTTCGGCATTGCCGTTGAACACTTGCAAAAGTGCTATCCGCTAATTTTTCCCGGGGAATTAAACGTGCAAATAAAAACAAGTGCCTTATTTTTGGAAAATGCCACACATTTGAAGAAAAGCTTGCCGCTGGTCATATTGAACAGAAGTTTGTTCGGGCATGTCGTTGAAGCCCACTGACAACTAAATTTATCCACCTTCATCCATTGGTTTCCCCTTTTTCGTGTAGTAATCAGCACTTATGTTTATAAAACCATCACGGTACCATCTTTGTTCCTACATGGTTTATGATTTGTAAGCTTGTTTTGTCATCAATATAGTTTGAAATACAGATCACTTAATGCTAAGCAACCAATCAATCGATAAAATGAGCATTAAGGTAAAAGGGTGGCCATATGAATGGATGTTTTGATTGACAGAATTAAAAAATGATTATATTATATAATGGGTAAGTATTATCGTTGTCATGGTCGTATGGAAGTTGGATTTACAACTACCTATGGAATCAATGCATATCCCCACAAAAGTTGTGAGTTCGAATTCCACTCGTGGCAAGATACACTCTATCCAACAGTATGTGATAAAGTTTGGCAGTGACTTACGGCAGGTCGGTGATTTTCTCCGGGTACTCCGATATCTTCCACCAATAAAGCTGACCGCCACGATATACCTGAAATAATGTTGAAAGTGGCGTTAAACAACATAAGCCTAAGCCCCTATAATAGGTAAGGTCTGACGATCTATTTTGATACTGCCAATAAACTTCTACATAATGAGGTGTTACTATTAAGGATGCTCTAAAAGGGTCAAATTCGCCACTACCTGTTATAATAAGAAACTGTAAGGAGGCTTCGCATGAAAAGTTTGAAGATACCAAAGGGGTGACCATAAATCGTAATTCTACGGAGAAACATCTTAGAAGCATAGCATTCTCCCAACAGTAAGAGCCCATTTACGACCTTAATTGAGTATACCCACTATACAATTATTTCAACCCGCAGAACCACTGAATGTCCTTATTTAAGGGTTCGATCGCCACAAGCCGTAAAAATATAAGTCGCATTCTTAGACATCGAAATTCCCAAAGGTTCTGAGATTGATAAAGATTCACTGTTTGATTATATCCCGTTCTAAATCTGTGTTTCCATGTGTCCGACACTTGTGAAATACAATATATATAGAAATGGATTTGTTTTATCATGCAATTTCAAAATACACAATTTTACGTAAAGTTCACATGCGGTATAACGATGTGTTCTAATATTATTTAAATTCGTCACAATGAAGTTCAACGACATTTGCATGTTATCTCCGATCTTGTGTATTTTTCTCCTGTAGATATTTTAAACCGTTAATATCATATAGGTTCACTCCAAGTTAGAGCTTAAATATTGTTAAATTTGGCGTAAAAACAACAATTCAATCTTATCTCCGGATGTTATATTACACCAATAGTAATAGGATAAGATTAGCATTTTCAGAAATAATTGGGGGAAAATCGATGTTACAAGATTTATAGTTTTTAATTTAATTTGGTTCTGCGGAATTAAGTTCTATCCTACAATGAAGAGTTTGAAGATACCAAAGGGATAATCAGAATATGACCCCTTTTGTCTCGAATGTTTTTTACGCATTTTATTTTTGAAGAGATCGACTGAAATTTCAAAAAATGAACTCTGCCACAAAATACACACAGGTCACAGTTTAAAGGTTGTTCTTTATTAATTAATTAAAGTATTTAAATAATAAATTACACGTATTGTCCATCAGTTGGCTTTGAATTTTTTGAGCTTATAAAATTAGACTTATGCGATGTAAATTTTCGACATGTGTCACTGTTCCATGAGCCTAAACGTTTCAAATTATGAGCAGTCTGTTGCGTTCTCTCGCATTCGTTTCGTGGCTGTAACCATACTGTTTTACATGGTATAATGATTTTACAGAACTGCTGTCTGAATCTCTGTCCAGTCACAAAATACAACATAAAATTAACAGTATGATTTGTGTACATAAGAAGCTCAGCAATTGTCTTTATCAATGTAAATGTAGAATTCTCCTCTGGTGAGTGACTTTCTTTATTCCAGAATACAGCTGCAATCATCATAATGTTCATTGGAAGTGTTAAGAAAAGAAAAGAAAATGAAAGTGCTAATAGCATCACTGTCAATTTACTATTGGCTCTTCGCGATTCTAATTTCTTCTGTTTTGACGACAGAAGCAGCCCTTCCCGTCTGCGACGTGCAGCACAAACCGTAGTTACGATCATAAAATTAACTGCGCTTATGATTACAAACGGCGCAAAAGAATATATAATTGCATCAACCCAAGGCCATACGTTGTTTATAAGGTGTGCATATTGTGGTGAAGGAGCACATTCTTTCTTTTCGGATGTCTCTGTTCCATTCGTGGATTGTAGTTCCATAGACCAAAGAAAATGGGAATTGACTGATGCAATCGCTGTGAGAACGCCAATGATTGACAGTTTTGTGCGCCGAGGCGTACAGATCATTGAAGTCTTCAGTGGCATTTGAACCGCAATCCAACGTTCCACTGTCACAGCAATAATTAACCAGACGCTTGCATCGCTACTGAAAAAGCCTACAAAAACAAATATTTTACAGAGCCAGTCAGCCTCGTTTTGAATAAATATCCCAGTTAGTTGCTTTATCCAAACTTGAAGCAATCCAGTCGTCAACAGAAGTAAATCCATAACCGCAAGAACATATAAATAGTGGTATGTTGAAACCTTGCGTGAATTTTTCACTAAGACAATGAAGGCTAGAATATTTCCTATAGTTCCAAGCACTAGTAATAATGGTGGAATATATAATAACAACTGGCCGTCTATACCGTTAGATTCCTGAGGTTCTATGTCACTATCATTTTTTGAGAAATATAAACTTTCAAGTAATTTAAAAAGAATCCTGCTGTCGTTTATATTTTCGACTGAAGTTAGATTTAACAGTCCAAGAATATAAGGTGCTTGCTCGTGGGAATTAATATATGTCAGCAAGTATGTTAAATTTGCCATCGAACCTGAAAGTAAAAAAGAACAATGTATTTTAGTACTTTCGCAAATCTTTTAAGTAAAAAAACAGAAGTCATCATTATGTATCTACCTGTGTATGAATGAAAAAAATAAAATATGCATAGAAAATTATTTTTGATAGACAACAAATAAAATGAATGACAACATTATTAGTGGTTCCGAGTGGCTAAGTTGAAGGTATTACTTCGAACGTTTTATCGTCGCTATTGCGTATGGTATCGTTTAACGATATGAAATTTCTGTGTTACAGATGTGTTGTGTTTATCACGATTCTTTCCTCCTTCATAACTTAATAGCTAATTAACAAGATTAATACTAGTAGAGCAATAACTGCATACCCCCCAGGAGCACTTGAATTAAGGTGGTACCTAACACTACAGGGAGATAACTCTTTAAAATTAGTTGAACGTTTTGATCATATGATGTTTGTATGCAGATTTCAAGCATCTCGGTGATCATAACCACAGAGAGAAAAGCTGATATGTGGCTATTGAATTTATAGCTCTGAGTCTGTTGGTTGGAATTTGTTAAAATTGTTATATTTATTACAGTAGATACATTCAAACGCACTGCCAAAAAATAAGAAAATTAAACGAGCAGATGAAAGTTTACCTGAAGTGTATGGTACCACCTTAACATCGGGTTTTGGTGGGATTTGTATTGCTCAATGTTGGGTTTTCTGTATAGTGTTTTATCAATCATTGCTTGTCTTTTTGTTCTTTTTTCTTTTGGTCATTGTATTTTCTGTATTTCTTCGATTTAGCGGTTTCATATTACCCCTTTGGTATCTTCAATCTTTTGTTTTAAGTTTTGGGAAATAACATGTGTCCAACTTTGAAGGTTTATTATACTGACTTTAAGATGAATCAGTTATTTTTACTTGCGTTTGCAACTATACATTAATAAGAATTAATTGTTTAGATTTCATTGAATTTTATATTTGCAGGTTTGGATTGTCAACCTTTCGGCATGTAATACTTTGATCCGATGTAGTGCACGTAATTTCATTGATAAACAGTTGATGTTCTTGCGTTTTTATTAGTGAGTGATTACTCTTCAACGCCAAACGAGTAATTTGTTCAGCTATATCATGGAGTTACATTTCTTTGAGATGACGCTCTAAACTAGACCAGCAAGCATAATTGGATTTGTGTAGTGCTAGCTTACTGAAACAACAGTCCTCGAGTATCCTGATTCCGAGACAATCAGTCTTTGCTCTTACTCGTTATTACTGTGTGGTTTGCTGTGAGGCAGCATATTCCAATGAATTCACGATATTCCGCGTTCGAGGTGAGCAGTCTAATTATTACACCAGATATGACATTGCAAATTTTCTTTCGTAGTCCATTGCATGCAAATTGTATGTCATTGATATGTCTGGATCATTCATTTACTCTAAAGGAAAATATCGTTACTTGTTATTTCATCGTGAAAAGGGATAACTTTATTTAAAATAAGAGGAATTTATTTTATATTTCAAACTGTGTATAACTACTTCCCCGACCTATGTGTGCACTCTAATGTGGTATAGCTATTTAAATGAATATCAAGGATATACAATGTCAACTGTTTCCCCTAAGCATCACGTTTCAACGTATAGATGAGTTCTAAGAATATAGTGAACGTGATGACATCTTAGTAGTATCCTTCCTTCATCTCCTGCTTATGTGTTTATTGTCCTTGCATATCTCATTTGACACGCTATTTCGGAATTTCATTGCCTGTTCTTTTTTTCTGTTAGAATTTTTAATAGGATTATTCTTGCTTGGTAAAGTACACAGCCATTATTGAAGTCTTCACAATCTAATTAAATTTATATATTTGGTGTATCTCTTTTGATCTTGTTTAAGTATCGATGCACTTAAATCTGACGAGGGGCCCGGGTGGCTCAATGAGTTAGGTCGCTGGATCTAACAACTCATACAAGCCTATCACCAATACGGCGTGGGTTCGCGCCCGGCTTTGTAAATTACGAAAAAGGGTGCACTCGACTCGCAGCCTCAAGTGATAAAGTCTACCAGTTGCCGGCCCATGGTCGGTGGTTCTCTCCGGGTATTCCGGCTTCCTCCACCACTAAAACTGGTCGCCATGATATAGCTGAAATATTGTTGAAAGTGGCGTTAACACACCAGAAAACAAAACAATATATCTGACGACATCCCATAATGGATCATGTTGGGTAATATGTTATGTATTCATCTGTGACAGTCCAATCATATGCCAGATAGTGAAATATATTGACTGATCGAACAACAGATCCCAGCGTATGCTCGGTTTTAGTATCTCAAGATATACTCGTCGCTGATTAGTAGGGTAAATATATGAACCTTGGAGTGACTGCATAGAGATCTTGTTAGATTTTAGTGTATCGCAAAAGAAGAAAACAAAACATATCTTCTTTTCAATGCTGTCTTGTGTTTTGTTTGTCTTCGTCCTGTGTCTTGTGTACCTTATGTTGCCAGTGTCTCTGTGTTGTCTATTCTTGATTGACCCATAGGTTTCTATAAAGTTTATTAAATTCGATTGCCATGTTTAAATCATCGTTTATGTGGTCATCATTAATAATTGAATGGTAGATACAGAATCCCAGTGTATTGATTACATTTATACATGTTTCCGGTATGAACAATATAATCGTCGATCTGTCGCCTTACTGGAAATTAAGAATACACTACGGGTGTCATTAATGAAGTAAGATAAGCTAGGCCGTTCGGAATATCCTGTTTCACTGTTGTTTTTTAAGTTCAAAATTATTGTGTCACCTATTAGTATTAGAAGTTCCCTTATTTTTTTTAACAACGTAATATCTTTTATTCAAAAGCTTGCTACAATTAATACGCCAAAAGTCCAAGCTCCTTTTGGTGTTTCCCTGTTACATTAAGTTCCCTTAATTTATCGTTGAAGACGATCTATCTTCTTTATAATTGCATATATATTTTTGTATCAATGGTAGTTTTGCGCTCGCTGTAAATCCTCATATTAAGTTCAACAGCTTACAATCTACTCCACTTATAATGAAATTGTAAGGAGACATGACATATAGTCATTATAACCAAACTCCAATATAATCAGACCTAATGTGTACTCACGGTCAATGATAGGGGGAAACTAATTTGTTCAACATAAGCGATTCATAAATCTATTTATCTAATTGTTTTTTTGGGGGCGGGGTTGGGGTGTGGATGGGGCTCATGTCATATTGTGGTATTATGTGTTTTTACCCACACCCCTACTTGTAAGGGGGTTCATTGTATGGCTCATTTATTAATTTTCATTGCTAGAAGTAGTATCATATGAGTTACATGGCTAGTGTGAAGAACTGCTCACCCTTTTCGAGAGCACCTAGGCTCAAAACCGGTTTTTGGCTGGGATCCTTGTTGGTCGTCTATTTGGTTTTCTGTTTTGTGTGTGTGTGTGTGTTTTGTTTTGTTTGTTTATTGTTGGTTGGTTTGTTTTGTTTTTTAATCTTGTTTTTTCCCCTTTTGCGGGTATTGTTGCCAATGTCTCCAGATTGTTCATTCCTCCTCGGTTATGTATTATAAGTGAACTGGACTATATAACAGTAAATGTATTATAAGTGAACTGGACTATATAACAGTAAATGTATTATAAGTGAACTGGACTATATAACAGTAAATGCAGTAATACGATGGTATAAAATACTGAAATCAACGGATAAACACCTGATCAAAACAATGATATAGAAAACAAAATCAAGTGGAACAGAATACCAAAAATAAACGACTGGCAAACACTATATAATGGGGAATGGAAACTCAAACTAGGAGCTGTAGTGTCCAGTAAATGACCACTGCTTCACACAATGTACTCGTTGTTATTTAGAAAGACTATCAGCCCAGATGTAGATAAACTTCAACTATGCTTGTTACACTCAGGAAAACTAGAATGACGATCAAAATATCGTTTTACGAGCAATTTGTTAATGATAGCACAACATCAAACTGGAAATATTGAAATATAACATCAGTTAACAGAAACTCCCATATAACAGAAACTGACATGTCTTGAACATATTTTAATTGTTTATATTGAGAACAGAGCATTGACGGATGTTGTTTTCGCACCTTTTGCAAAAACAGTATTTCCAATAGGATTATGAACTTTTTAGCAATTAACAAGAAAGATGTGGGTCTGTTTTTAACCTTTTCAAAATGAAAAACAGAACCAATAACGTATGTGATTCCTGCTTCGCAGCTATGATGACATTTTTGATTGGTGTCAATACAAAAATATTTACAATTTTTGCAATAAAATGAAAAACAAAATTACCACGATGTCGGACCAGTTCCACAACATAAATGTAATAATTAGTGTGACGTCTACGCTGCAAAATTCGCTTATATATGAACGAAGAAAATGATGGGTCAACAGGGTTAAGGACTTGTGACGTCACTAAAAAAGCATGGGGGGTTGTATCGGGACGACAAATTTAGTCGTTTGTAGTGGATACAATGCGCGTAATCTTTTTCTTTCGAAGTATATTAAAGAGGTCTCTAGCGTGCAGGGAGCGTTGCACTCTCCGAGCATGTTACTACCCATTAAGTTTAGCTACACGGTTAGAAAACTGTGTATGTATATATATTCATCGTATACAACCACTGACTATATGCAGCCTCTTTGTGTCTTGCTCTCATGGAAAGCACATGCTAATAGACAACACGCACTGTTTTAAATGATATTCTCTGCGATATACACATGCTTTTCTTTCAGATTTTAAAGCTGGTAGAAATAAATATTATATATGTACGTATTTATATATATGTTTAGTGTTATGGTGCTTAACGTTACTTAACAATATTTCAGTTATATCGTTATATATGCAAAAAATAGTGATCCTGTTTCTTCTCTTTTTCTTTAGAAATACAATCATTCTCACCTTTTGGTCTAGAGTTTAGAATTTTCACTTCTGCTTCATCCAATGTCTACAAATTAAAAAAAAAAACCAATGTTAATATTTATAAAAGTAACAACAATAAAGTTGAAAATGACAATTAAATCAACATCAAAACAAAAACCTAAATAATGTTTTTTTATTAACACCAAGCAGCATAACAAGTGTGTGACGTACGTAACGAGTTTTCGGTTTTCTTAGAATAGTTTTGACTTGGTTAACCATTATGGAATATCTATGTCACAAATAACAATAGATATGTTCCGTTTGTCGTGTTAATCGCAATCCCGATCTTTCCTCATTGGTGATTTATCACCGTGTTTCTAACGACAATAAGACAACGGCGGCACTACTTACCCTTCCGGACTCCAGATTTTGTGTGGTTCATGATGCTCAATTTTACGTTTTCTTTGGTGTATTTTGTAGATCATTGTTTGTCCTTTGTTCTTTTGCTTTTGGCTATTGTATTGTGATCTTCTTCAATTTACGGTTTCTGATTACCCTTTTGGTATATTCAAGCCTTGCTTTGATGTATTTTAGCATCTGTCGTTAAATGTTGTATAGGTATTTACATATATTTGACCTGCATGGAATTTCATACAAATTAAATTTAGTATAAAGTTAACGTAGCACAGTTAACATGTATATCATATGTGTGTGTATGCTTGTAAAATATCAGATGAGTTGTCGTATTGGGGAAAACTTGAAATTCTGATAAAAAGTTAGAGCCTAAATGAAAAAATGGATTATAACTCTAAGAGATTTATATAATTAAAAGAATGGCTACATTGCATATTTTTTCTATAATATTTTTATCGCATGACAATTTCATTAACTATGTAATTGTACAACATTTTTTTTAATAAATCCACATTGTTCTGTTACAAAATAATAAGCAATCTTTCGTTTTAAGGTCAAAGCTCTCGGGATGATCTCGGGTTCACGAGTTGATACGGAGTGTGATAAGACACAACTCATGTAATAATATTTACGTTATGCATCGTGTTGATTAAATGTATGGTATACGATTACATTTAATGTAATAATGTGATATGACTATTAGAAATACCATGGATTATTTTTGTGTGTGTGTATAATTTCTCCGTATGACTAGGTCGTTATATTTGATATCAATGGTGTTTGGCTATACCTTAAATGTGAATTACGAGATCTAGCTTAGTTGGTATCT
>MJUT01064901.1:168280-197480 GCA_002080005.1 Gigantidas platifrons | reverse complement strand
GGGTTGATACGGCATGTGATACAGATTTTGACATGTAATGCTCATTATATCATATATTTCAACCATGCCTTTGATAATACATGTATTTTATGAAAATTTTGAACTTTTTTTTGAAAATTTTGAAATTTTTCGAATTTTTTAATTTGTTTTTTAAATTTTGAAATTTTTGCATTTTTTTCAGAATTTGAATTTTTTTTAATTTTGAAACTTTATGCAATTTTGGAAAATTTTGAAAAATTTTGGAAAATTTTGAAATTTTGAAATTCTTTTGGTATACGATATATGGTATACGATGTAGGGTATACGATATAGGGTATGCGATATAGGGTATAAACGATATAGGCTTGGGGCAATCATTGATAATGCATATACAAAACACCTGTATTTTAATCTAAATTATATGATATATTGCATTATCAAGGAATTCACTGATAATGTTCTAATTCAAATACAGAAAAATCCCGATATTTTCATTTCATAGGCGAATAATGGTTGTCTTTGTATTGCAGTCACCTAATGTCTTAATAATGAAGAGGCTTTATTTGAATTCATTGTATATTATAATCGGATATTGTCTACAAGTACTATGACAGATGCCTATTTCACATGTTATTTGCTAACATTTACATAGGTTCTATTATATTAAGACAACGAACTAATCAATGTATCTTAGTTCCAAACGTAGCTTTATCGACGCGGTTTGCTAGAAACAGTGGGGAATGTATGCTTTAGTAAATACAAAAAAAACCCAGCAAATTACAACATTTTAACAAATTCAAATTCCAATTATTTTCTAACTATGTCATTTTCATCGAATTGTTAAATCTTGGAAACACTATAATAAAGATCCAAAGACAATAGTAGCAAAAAAGTATGCAAAGCAATCCAATTCCAGAGGAAGGACTTGCAAGATGTGTCGCCAATTGTCAATGTATTCTACACCGTTTTTTGTTGGGCTCGCATAGTTTGTTTTCTGTGTGGTGCCGTGCAGGTCCGTTTTATTGGCCATTGCAATGTCTGTTTTTCGATTGACGTTTTCTGATTACCCCTTTGGTATCTTCAAATTTTGCATGATACCAACCACTGTCCAGTTTTCTGTTAGCTAGCAAACTTATCTAATCTACGCAACTTATATCCATTTGTGCTATCTAACAGAACCGAAATTTCGATTTCACTATTGTTATATAGCCTGACAACCACTGCTGGATATGTCTGACAGCTCCTTGAGTCAAGGTCTGGGCACCGTCAGTAATCATTGCTGGTCAAGGACCAAACATCGCCAAGTACCAATTATCGCCAACTTGCACGTTACTCGCGAGCACACATGAATTTTCTGGCAATGTGTTTGAAGACGACTATAATAAATGGCGACAAAGCAGACCGCAAAGTCCTACATTTGTATCTTGGCAAATTAAAAAAATATCAAATAAAACCCCATTAGACACCATACCTCTTTATATAAACCTCGCGGGTGGTCACGTAAATGGAGCGGAGGTGTTAGTTGCTATTATTAACAGAAAAAATATAACAGATATGTGTTCTAATGATTGCAAAATACTGGTGACTCCTTCATTTTTTGTGTTAAGGCCATTTCTTTTAATTTCACTGCTGATTTATATATTTATTTTCCCACATCTAAGGGAACGACCATTTAACTTGAAGGAGGGGGGTATGGTTTTTGCCTAAAAAAATATTATGATTTAGAAGGGAATGAAATTAAATAATCTGTCACAGCATTGGCCACACACAAATATTATGCTTTAAAAAAAAATCTGGTTTAAGAGTATTGTTTTGAAAAAACAAAATCCCAAGAGTTGTGCAATAAATCTCAAGTATACCTTATGCCATATCTACACACCTATAAACCTCACTCTATTTGGAATTTATATTAAAGATTTCGTTTAGTTTTTCAAACTGTACTTGACCTTTCAGTAATTATGCCCTATTTTTAATAGATATTGTAAGTGTCCCTTATAGAAAGGTATTGCTGCCTCATGTATGTACTGTCACTTGTAAGGCTATGGACCTTTATACAAAGCATTGGAAAAACCAAATTCTGCTTTGACTTGGTAAGAAAAAAAATGATTTAGTTTGATTGCAATTGAAAAAAAGGGTCCAACTGTTTAAAAAAAAAATTCAGATCAGTACAAAAAACCATACCCCCCCTTTTTTTTCAAGTTAAATGTTGCTCCCTAACAAGATGCGATAATCGGTACTCTTCCCTCCAGATTCAGTGACAATATAACAACAACTTTACAAAGGCTCTTTGATACGAGCATGCGCATATAAGTTGTTTATATTTCCACCCAAGGTAAGTCGATTGGTAACATTCAAAATTATGAGGCGCTTGAAGAGATGTATTGGACTACATGGAAATAATCTGACAAAAACAAGAAAAAAATGGCGATAATTGGTCCTCGACCAGTACAGCTACGCTCCATATATTTCTGATACGGCAATGTAGTTGAGGATATATAATATCGTGTTAATGAAGTCTTATACATGTGACAGGAAGTAAATGACTCGACAGAAAACATGTTTTTTTTTTCTATGAAGAAGACATAAAAATGATCTGTAATTGCATATTTTGAAGAAAAAAACAAATTAATTAATGTAAATCTGGTGACTAAGCAAAATATTCTAGCACGAAGATAAAAATTGTTATGGATATCGTGAATTAATGCAGCTGACAGATAATCTTAAAGAATAAGAACAGGCGATTGAACATGTTGGCAATTGTATTGACGAAATTGATACATGTAAGTGTGACATGAAATATACAGTGCTATTGTACCTAGATTTAGTGTTTAGGAAAAAATAACATAGATATAAATCATCGTCTTGGTGATGATATTTATGGTAGATGGATTTACAACTACCTAAGCAATCAGTACCTATCACCACTATTGTTGTGAGTTCGAACCCCGTAATTTAGTATTACATATTGAAAAAAGCTTACACATTTTTTTCTCGACTTGGATAAATACTATAATAACGAGGCAAATATTTATCTCTAAGCCTAGAAATATCATTATTGCTACAACAAAAAATAAAATGGTATTCATCACCAATAAGGTTAATGTTACACAGCTGGTGAAAGCGCTCTTCTCTAGGTATATTATACCAACGACCTGTTTCTATAATAAAACGTATGTTTGATGTTCTCATTTTCGTTATCCAGATTATATGGGTATCAGAGAGACGAAGTAAATAGTTTTCAATTTCAAAATCTTTTTTAAACATGGAATAAAATAACCCGCGAGAAGCATTGTGCATCTCACTGAACCATTTTTGAATAACTTGATCACAAAGAACTTGATTTGTTAGACCTTTATCGCAAACTGCAAACTGTGAAGTAAATATATAACCCATACCAGTATCATTAAATACATTTTCCACAAAATTTATCCACTTAAAGTTATACTGACTTCCCGTCTTCAATGCCAGCATTAATCTATAAAGAATGCTACTAAGTTTTGACTCGTTCAATAGTAATTTGCACCAAAAAGAAATCATTCTTAGTTTAATTCGAATTGCAAGCGGGAGACCACTCAAACAAACAGAAATAACATAAACAAGACATGAGCACTCCTACAAACAAACTGAGAGTACCCAAGGTGTAAGGTATGTTCGAGTACAGGGACAAACACATTGACAGTTCAAAACCAATTAATTAAAGAAGCTAACTCTTTTGGAATACCTCGTTCTCATTACTCGTTTTGGTGGCAGTTCGTGTTGTTTGAACTTTTCTTTGTTCAAACATTTTTTTTTTGTTCCTCGGTATTTTTAATGGGGATCGTCTCATTACTCAAATAGCTTTTGGTACTCTAAGTTATTCTTACAGAAATATTAGGACAATGGTACTTTTGCTCAGGAATATAATAATAGAATATAATAATAGAAAGTCGACAGGCATTACATTGAATATTAATCATTAATTATAACCCATTAGCTTGGTGTAAATTAACAATAGTTCCCATTCGTCAGCAGTAATATATAGATTTAATCTGATGAAAATTTAATCCTTCCTGATAATTATCTAATTATAATGTATTTCAGGTGCAGGGAAACTTATAACACCTTAAGAAACTCATTGACATATCTTTTGTATTCATATATGAGATCAAATTTAGATAACAACTGTTAATGTAAATTAATATAATTGTGATAAATAATTAAAATTAAAAACAGTACTTCTGAGAATTTACTTGAATATGGTAAATGTTCCACACCGCTTAAACATTAAACATTTTATTTTCAATCAGCATTCGGGAATGTTGGGTGTTTGTGTTTAATGGTCGTTAACAAGATCAGAGATATGACTAAATAGGTCAGAACTCTTTTGTTCCGAATGTACTTCTCCAGACCTTGCTATTGTCATTTTAATGTTCTCCAATATACATCAATATACTTCATAATTGAATAATTTAATGCTTTTCGATTTTGTTTAATCTATATGTCACAGGAATTATTACACAATACAATTTCCTGTCAATTATTTATGAATTACTAAATCAATCGTGTCCTGTATAATTAAATCAATGCACATTTTAATTTAAATACATGCTAATAAATATTAAAGCACCACGATTTCTTTTATTTAGGGAATTCGTCTTTGTGTATAATTTTTTGTTCTTTCGTACACAAACATTATAATAAGTCCTTTGTATTTTTTCTTCTAAATTAAGTATTCATCTTCCCGCAATGCGGAGGAGAAAGCATTTCAAAGGTTCGAGAAGAGTTCGACGATAACAAAGAAGTAATCAGAATCCGTAAATCGAAAGACAGAAAACGCAATGGCCAAAAGAAAAAGGACAAACAACCATCTACAAACACTTTAAATAATCAATTGTAATGAGGAGACCTTTGAGACAAAAATACGGACTACTTCAGTGAGACATATTTTAATTAATATTTTTCCTTTTATTTACAAGGAGTACATTGTAAATATAACACGCTTATGTGCTTGTCCCAATACAAAACCTCGATTTCCAATGTCATATGTCGGTGGGTTTTTTTTTTTTAAATTGAGATGATGTTGATGTATGTGCTATTGTTAACCATCACTGTATAAGCTTTCCTTTCATAATGAAGATATGAAAGTTAATGCGTACGACGCGTCTTTGGAAATATGAAACCCATATACAAAAATAAGGGATGCAAAACTGATCCTCAAAATTTTAGACCGATTACTGTTTTAAGTTGTTTAGGTAAAGTGTTCACCTCAATCTTAAGTGAAAGACTAACAAAATATTCTGACGAATTTCTTGTATTATGTGAAAACCAAAGTGGGTTTCGGANAATTATGTAAAATGATAAAAGTCATAAATGAAGGTGTGTGTGCTCCTGGCTAATCCCTGTGTCCATTTCTGTTTTTCTGTAACTGTAATTGTACATGTATATATTTGTAAATAGTTTTGTAATTCTCTATACCTATGTATTGCAATGGTTTATTGAGAAATAAAGAAAGATATATATTGTTGAAGAACATTAATCGGATACGCTCATAGACAAAAGACTGGTAAGTCAAATAATTATCTACAGGAGCAAGTGAACACAATGGCCTAACAAAATAGCCAACAATCGGCTAAGGTTACTTACACCCGAGGGAGATTGGCATTAGTTAATAAATTACACTATTGATGAACTGTAAATTTGAAAAATAAATATAGCTAATAAACCATGATCCTAATAAAAACGTAGCTATGCACTACACGTTTCCAAAATAACCTTCATAGTCAGGATTGGAAGGGCAATTAATTAAAACAATATGTGAGAGTATGAAGACCAAAGTATCCAGTGGCATCTAAATATATATAGAGAGAGGGTGACGCGTCACTTTCAGCAATGTTACAGCTATATCAGGACTGCCGGACTTATTGGGAATGGAAAGCCCGGATATATTACGACCAATGAAACATCTGGCCTGGGTAAATACGTTTCATGAAACTTGAGATCGGTAACGGGAGTCATCGAAATCAGATACATCAGTGATGAATTTAGATTGGGAAAAATTGTAACCAAAGTAAAATGATGAATGGTGAATTTAGCATTGGATAAGAAGCAGGAACTATGTTTTCTGAATTAATATTCTTTGCCATAAAAAGAGTCCGAAATGGAATGATCTTGGACCATTTACCTGTCAAAGTAGGAAAACAAATATACTGTATTTTCATACTCCTTTGTACAACAAACTGATTCACGCATGGTATACAGTATCCAAATCTACAACGTTGCGAATGTATCTAGACTGAAGAATAGCGGCGATATATATAATAAGTAAGACCACTGAATAATGCTTCATGTAGGTTCATGTTTATGTTTCCAGATCAAATTCTGCATATTTTTTCTTTTCAGAATAATTACTACATATTGTGTTGAACAAATAAAATGTAATTTTATGCTGAGCAACTCACATGTACTTTTACAACAGTAAATTACTACACCCCATTCTGTAACACAATGCATCAGTTATATTATATGACTACGTACCTGATGAAGGTTATTTCAGGAAGGCATCGTACGCACCAAATGATAACAATCCTGAAATGGAAAAAGACATGCATCAACATTAAATTAAAAAGAACAAAATTAACTTCCCACACAGACACCAACATTGATATGATTGATCAATAGCGCTTGAGGGAAGATAACAGTCCTGTTATGGAAAAATCATGCATTGATCTATTTATAGAGAGGCATTATATCGTGTTATCATATTTTTGTCACGATATCTGCCCATGGGCTGATATCGCTGTGGCACTGCCTGTGCTTACGTATGGGCAACATTGACGTTATCACTTATAAATATGTGATAACTACCTTTTTGCATACCCAATCTGTTGACTTTGAGCATACTTGATGAAAGTAACTACAGAAACGCGTCGTGTGCACATAATTGGATATATACGTTTTTATCACTATCACTTGGATGATATACATATTCTGGTGGACTATTAGTACTAAATGCCAGATGTCAGTGTTTCGGAACTGACATGGTTAATTAAATATTATTATCAATGCAATGCAATTATCATTTTAACTAATGTTCTCCTGCATAAGGCATGGGTGACCTTAGTCGATATTGACTCTAATTTGTTATATTCTTTAGGGTATTGCTCCAAGAGATGTCTATGGTTATTTGTTATTCTAATCTTGTGTGCGTACCTGACTTGAGTGTATCTGGTGAATATCATTCCAGAAATGCGTCATCGGTGCTACATTGGTTAACCTACGTTTTTATAATTGACATTTGTAATCAACACCACTGTATTGTCTTCACAATGACAAATCATTTTCCCTTACATGTACTATCATCATACCATGTCACGTGGCAAACATTACAGAAATACGATACAACTATTTGAAGAAACAAATGGTATAATTTAGTATTATTAAAACTAAGGTTCTCCTCCCTCAGGAATAAGTGACTTTAGCCGATTTTGACGATCCTATTTAGGCCCTTTGGTTTACTTGCTCGCAAAACTTTTTAAATTATTTGGCTTTCCAACCTTTCGATTTTGAGCGTACCCGATGAAGGTTATTCCAGAAACGTGTTGTGCGCACTAAATTTGATATCTACGTTTTATTAGATGTTTGTATTACTTGCTTACATTTGTTTTATTTAGTAAATGATAAGTACAAAAACCATACTATAGGTTGAGTTCCGAGATCTAATCGTAAGTTCATAGAAACAGAGGCAAAATGGATACCCCTAACATACAAATGCATGACCTCTGACCCCTAACATACAAATACACGACCTCTGACCCCTAACATACAAATACACGACCGGTCAGTTGACACAGGTACTTCAATACAAAGTGGTCATCATCTTCACTATTAGTAAGATGATACAGTCGTGATTAAATAGTGTCCGCCGTGAAATAGTGTCCGCCCTTACAATTGTCTCCTACGATAAAGTCCGAGGATGGAATAAAGCACAGCGATGACTTCGTTCGGTCTGTGTTAGGTTTTTTATTACAAATATAACACAACCGGACACAATTTCGCAGGACACTATTATGTCTTACACATGCATACCATGAAAAGTTATATTAATTTCCGTACATGTGTGATATATTAATCTATTATATACTTATGGTTTTAATCAATTGAACATTTCAGAGTGCTTAAATTTATTCAAAAGAAGAGTTTGAGGATACCAAAGGGAAAATCAGAATCCATATATCGAAGAACAGACTCAAATTATTATATAAAAATAAAACACTTACTTTTTGCATTCAAGTATATTGTAATTTCCTAAAATATATTTAAATCAACACTGAGCAATACCTACCTCTATCTTAACTTTAGTGTCGTCTTTGTTGGTTCACCTTTATTATTACTCTATGCAACATCTACCTTATTGGTACGTCATGACGTGTATATATTGAAACAAACGTAACTATGTTAATTTTATCCTATACAGACAATATTCTGCGTTTGAATGAAAAATGATAGTTCGTATTGAATATATTAATCCAATGGAATTGGAACTAAAACGTAATGCTATCTCATGATCACATCCACTGTGTCAGCTCTTTAAAAATTCAATCTCTGTCAATAACTGAACGTGATATTTCTTGAAACATTTCTTTTGCTAAATAAGCAATCTTATCCAATTATCTGATAAAAAAAAGACAATAATTTATTGGATTTCGGAAGAATAAAAGTCTTAAGTATATTATAAACCTCATTGCATCATAATCAGTTTATTTTTTTTTATTTACTTAAATAAAAATGCTGTTTACTGACATTTAGAGTTTCTGTCATCAACTAAAGACGTATAGCAGCACGGCTTCTAATTATCCCTTAGGTATTTTTAAACTTTTCCATCAACAATTAGATAATTCATATACATACTATACTACACGCATGACAAGTTCGAGAAAATAAAAGAGTTCGTAAGACTATTTTATTGAAACTTGTATGACATGTATACATATATAATCTTTACCTCTAGTTGTCTGGAGGATAAAGCATGTTTTTTTTTTTTTNGGGGGGGGGGGGGTTTTGTGTGGTGTGTTTTTGTTTTTTGTTTTTTTGTTTTTGTTTTTTTATTTTTATTTTGCCGTCGTCTTTTGTCTTGTGTACCCAATGTTGCCAGTTTCTTCTTGTTTATGGTGAAATAACGTTAACTCTAAGCATACTGAAAGATTAAGCGTTGATCATTGTGCGTCATGTTGATGTGTTTATTGACGTCAATTATTTCCGTTCTTCGTAAGCAATCTTATCCAATTCTCTTTCTAATAAGACAATAATTTATTGGGTTTCGGAAGAATAAAAATCTCAAGTATATCATAAACGTCGTGATATCATAATCAGTTTACTTCCTTTACTTACTTAAATAAAAAGACTGTTTACTGACATTAAGAGTTTTATCATAAACTTAAAACGTATTTCATTGTGGCTTTTAATTACCCCTTTGATATTTTCATACTCTTCCATAAACAATTAGATAATTCATATATATACTTTACTACACGCATGACAAGTGCGAGAAAAAAAAAGAATTCGTGAGACCATTTTATTGAAACGTTTATTATATGTATACACCTCCAGTTGTTGTAGGTTGGTACATGTCTTATTTAGGTTATTTGTGTTTGCTTGCGGATAGTGGTGTCCAACACATATTATGTTGTGTTTTTTGTTTTGCTTTGTTTGTCTTCGTCTTGTTTTTTTTTATCTTGTGTATGGTGGTATCCAACACATATTATGTTGTGTTTTTTGTTTTGCTTTGTTTGTCTTCGTCTAGTTTTTTTTTATCTTGTGTATGGTGGTATCCAACACATATTGTGTTTTGTTTTTGCTTTTTTGTCATCGTCCTTTGTCTTGTGTACCCCATGTTGTCAGTTTCTCTGGATTGTACATATGTAGATGCCCCTTCGCTTATTTGTTTATAGTGAAATAACGCGTACGCAAAGACATGTTCAAAGGTTAAGTGTTAATTGTTTTGGTTTTCTTGTATTGTGTTTTTTTTTACGTTAGCTGATTTTTGTGCGTCACGTTGATATGTTCATTGACGTCAATGTTCGGTATGTGGCTGTTTGTATCATCATATAAGGTAGCACATAGACTATTTTTAAAATAAAATTTGTTTTGATAACAACACAAAAAATATTCTAGAACATAATGACATTATTTCATTTACTATTTTTTAATTAAATGTTTTCATTCACTAAAGCCAACAATGTACACCAGAATAATATAAAATTGTTTAGACGTTTATTTTTGTTGTTCATTCAAGGATTTGATTTATTTGTTTACAGAAAATGTTACAAAATAATTCTTGACAGATCAACGAAAAAGTATTACATAAATGTTTATTATGCTAGCTATGACAATCTTTATATAATAAACACACCGATTCATGCTATACAAACATAAACAATTTGTAATGTTTTTTGTGACGATGTTAATTGCTATTTGATATTTTCAGGATCAGTTTGGTTTCTTGTTTGTTTTGATATCTTAAAAAATAACATATACATATTTAAGAAAAATAAAACTATTCTGAATATTTCAAAATGTGTAGAATATCATACCTATGATTGCCCCAGTTACAAACCTGGTAATAAGTCATGAACGAGGAAAGTACCAGGACCTCCTTACGACAAGTGGGACATATCCGTGGTCATTTGAGACACATATATTCCGTAACGGTTAACCAAGTGATGATGACGACCGTAAAACGTTCGAAGTAATGATTACAACTTAGCCAATAGGAAACCTTGGTTCAGAAACCACTGACTTGTCGCAAGTCACTAACAAACTGTATCACATAATTTTGTACCGAGTACACATGAGCTGGATTCGAGCTCACAACTTTACTGGTGATAGGCACTGATTGCAAATGTAGTGGCAAATCCAACTATCATACGAACACAGCCACTGCAGTTCCTGCAAGTATTAGTAACGACATCTACAATTAACACAATACTTCTGTCTATACTATAATGCTACAAAGGTATTACAATTTCGGGTTGTGTAGCATAACATTGTTTCTAACATTGGCTCCCTACCTCGTAAAGATAAATTTACTATAGCATATAATAGAATTAGAAGATGTTATCTGTAATTCACGTTTCAGTCATAACAAAACGTGTGATATGATATATCATGAATATGCATAATAAAAACAGAGAGTATAATCATATTATTTTCCCTCCCTATTCAGACTTCACGTCATCTTTATGTACAAATGTATACGACATCGTCCTATTGATGTACAAACACGTTTTGTAGATATGGCGTTAAAACTTTTCGACCAACTCTATTAAGAATACTAATACCGGGAACACATCGTATTAAATCGTCGCCTGACAACCGGGAACCTACCGTTGTAACATCATAGAATAAATCTTTCAGGTATATTATATTTCACAGATATCATTAATTGATCTTACACTGGCCTAATTGGTTTTTCATAATTTGATAAACATCATATATCAAATGTCGTTATTATATATTCGAAGATCATGTTACAATACAATAGAACAATTTATAAAATTGAAAAATGCCAATAATACAAACATACAATTCGATAGATTTATTGATTGTTGTTTAACGTCACGTCAGCTATATTCATGATAAGAATCAATTCGTAACAATAAATCAACCATATAAAACGGACTCTAGTTGAAAAGGGTAAATCAATTTTGCCTTCCAATTGGCCACAAAAGTACAGATCCCTGGCAGTTGTCTTCTATGAATATGGAGGGTGACATTCTCTAAGTAAGAACACTCCTATACGTCCCATGATATACCGAATCAAATGGGTGTCTCACATATCAAACATTCATACACATTATAATGTTATTACCCTGAATGAGTCGATAGTGGAGTTATTGGAATTCACATAGATTCTAAGCTACTGTGTACAGTCCCATCATCGGAAGAGCATCGACGTCCACTTGGGTGTGCCGTACTAAATACATTACTCTAAGAGTGTTTCGGAAATTTAGCGCTTTTTGTTTAGAGATTGTTATACCTCTTCCACCTATACAAAATGCTGTAACGTCTATGGAGCTTCGCTTGTGGTCAGTTTGAGGGGAAAATAACTCAGTTCTATCCAGTATCTCTCCTTGTAAAAATCAAACATGTCCATCTAGTGCTGATAAGTTGATTAAGAATGTCTGCAACGGACACTATATTACGATATACAGAATATCATATCTGCGTTATCAGAAGGAGGCCATATCGTCATGGTGGACGTTCTGGTGAGATTTTAAAGAACAAAGATTTCGGAGTTTTCTTATTCAGATTTCTGTAAAATGATGGCGGACAATGTTGCAACCAACATTTAAAAAAACCCTTTATTTTGACGAATATTTTAAATTGAAATCAATCCAACTACAGATTATCAAATTTAAAACACAAGGAGAATTAAAGAAAGTAGTTCCTTGTTTACATAGTTAGAATGCAGATATTATTAAACATGTCGGATGACGTATTACAGAGGTGAAATAGTTCATGAAGAATAATGTAGTCTCTGTTTCACAGATTGATAAATTACTCGTAAAATGTTCTCTCCTCAAGATATCTGAAATACTGCTCACTTGACATTAAACAACGATCAATCTCATACTAAACATATAATCATTTAGATAAAACTCCATCATTAATTACTGAAAGAAGCTTTAGAATAAAACTATCAAAGAAGAAGTGAATGACTTCAGCAATAAAACAAAGTAATGCATTTTGTTCTGAAAATATCATAATTGGAGCAATAACACAAAGTAATACAGTATTTTAAAGTTATTTTATTTCTTTTGTATGAAAAGAAATAGTGATGGCCAACGATTCACCAATAACACCAAAACGAACAATCCCCTCTCGTCATTTACTGAACACTAAAAAGCCCATGACATACGACATTGGAAATCTAGGCCTTGGCTTTGGACAGACACTAACAACGACCAAATACTCTCACAAAAATGAATGACATAAATATGGAGAGTGTTATTGCAGGGGAAATGGATGCTCGTAGCTAACTGACTACTAGGAATGAAGGTAGAATCTGTTGGTTAAAGACCATTTCTCTTAGGACAAGTTCCCTGCCTCTTTTGCTTAAAGTGCATTCATAATTGATGGCGCACTGATTATCGATTGTTCTAAATCTAGAGTGTACGAGAAATGTCTTGTATATTGCTACATCGTTTTTTGCACTGCAAGACACACATACATATAATGGTCTTTACTACGAAGACTGAGTTGCAGAAACCTTAATTACATTTATTCGTCAATTAAACCTTAATGGACGCATAATATTACTGGAGCTGCACATGGAATAATGGGTTAATTGAGACTTAAATTAATTGAGATTTGTGCAACCCAATCGAGTTATAAAATGCTATATTTAGCTTTTATATCCAAGTGGTTGAAATAACTTGAATCTTAATTTACCAATTTGTATTAATGTTCTCCAAACAAGGAGCAATAAAACAGCAACATAAACCTTCATACGTCATCAAATTAAAACGATTAAAACACATCTTAACGTCTTATTGTCTCAGTTTTGTTTCGTTTCTGTCTGGCCTGGAAATGTCAAGAAAGATTAATATGATTAATCTAGAGTTAGCAATTCACTTAAACCTACATGTTACTTTACCCCTGTTGCCTATTTTATAAGAAAGGTAATTAATACCTCAATTATATTTTCTCTATAAATAGAGATAAATATGACTATTTTGTCATATTAGTCAAATGAGCAAATAAGCCCATCGGTGGTGTGAGAAGTGTCTGAAGATACCAAAGGGGTAATCAGAGTCCGTATATCGAAGAACAAACAACACAATGGCCAAAAGAAAAATTACAAAAGGACAAACAATGATCTACAAAACATACAAATACAACTAAAGATCGAGTAACACGAACCCCACTTAAAACCGGGGGTGAACTCAGATTTAATGTGTTGGGGATCCTAGATGTATTTTAGGGGTTCAAACAGGTGCGAGTCTAGAATAGAATTAATTACGATACGGATGTTCTTGTTTTGTTTGTCTTCGTCTTGTGTACCCAATGGTTCCAATGTTTCAGGATTGTCCATTTTGAATTGCCCCTTCGGTATTCTCTACCATTTATTTATACACTGTTGTAACATTTCACTATTACACTTATATCTATATGTCAATAATCAATTAATGATAAATAGGATATGTTTATTGTTCTTCAGATGTAGACCAGTATCTATTAAAACTTATTTTGTTTCCTTAAACCAATCTGTACTTGTTAGACTTATTATATTGTTATTAATGGAATATAAACTGCTAAGGTATTGCCAAAGCTGCTCACTAAATACGGTTTATATGCATTTTTACCAAAATGTTATGTTTACAACTATTACTTCTGATAAATGAGGTAGCTTAGAACCCAACACAAAAACACAGGTAAGTTTTTCTCACAGGAATACTAGAAGCATTAGACGCAAATGTGACTACTTACAAACACCCACTGTTGATTTGTGAAATAATATTTATAGTAGAAAGTCACCAAGACACCAATGAATATAAAGAATTCAGTCTATCATACTGAACCACTTAGAGATGATAGGAAAATAAACGATAGAGAATATCGAAGCGGTAATCAAAAATGGACAATCTAGAGAAACTGCCAGCATAGGACGAAGAAGCAAGACGAAGAAAAACAAAGCAAAAGCACAACACAGTATGTGTTGGATACACATATAACGTAAATAAGACATGATCTGTCCTACAACCAACAACTGGATGTAAAGACGAACCGAACATCGTTAATTTAGCAATATAGCGTTTCGACTGGGGCACTTTCCTATTATTACAATAATGACGTAGAAGAAATAACTATACATTGTTCACATATGTACTTAGAAATAGCAAACATTCATTACATGTAAGATTAAATGACAAAGCATGGTTCAACTCCCCCATTATGAAAGAAATTCGTATTCGAAACCGTCTACATACGCAGTAAAATGTATTTTTGACTTTAAGCGTATCCGATGAATGAAATTTATCACAGAAACGTGTTGTATATTACATATCTACGTATGGTATATGTAAGAGAAACAAGGAAAACAATATTTTATCCACGCAAATAATATCCTGATTAGAGGAAAAAACATCAAATCCTCAAAAAAAAAACCACACTGGATACTAGTAAGAAGACAGATAGGCGAGGTTGTATCTCAAAATATTCCATCATTACAAGAGAAACAAGGAAAACAATATTTTATCCACGCAAATGATATCCTGATTAGAGGAAAAAACATCAAATCCTAAAAAAAAACCCACACTGGATACTAGTAAGAAGACAGATAGGCGAGGTTGTATCTCAAAATATTCCATCATTACAAGAGAAACAAGAAAAACAATATGGTCGTAAATAATAATTGATAAACGCTAATGATATCCTGAACACAGAGACAAATACTTCAAATCCTAAAAAAAACATACTGGAGTAAAAAGACTAAGGCGAGGTTGTAGATCTCAAAATATACCATCATTAAAAGATAATGTATCTGGTGAAATATTCATAACAGATGACGATAAAACAAATCATTTAAATGAATTTTTATCTCTTCTTCAATTACATATATCGAAAATTCGCATTTACCTCCGCTAATTTTGGAGAACGAACTTATAACTGATATCTTGAATCTAATATCGGATGAAATAAAAGATGCATTCAAGGTGATATATTATATATAATTTCAATACTGTGATGTATGTATTTTGAGATCTAGATACCTGTAAGTATTATATATACCACAGGTCTTACGATATTAACTTATTGAAACTAACGAATCCGCAGGATGACTTTGCTTAAGAAATGTTTGAAAATACCAAAGGGGTAATCACAATCCGTAAATCAAAGAGGAACAGACAACACAATGGTCAAAAGAAAAAGTACAAAAGGACAAACAATGATCTACACAACATACACATAAAGCTACCACTAAAAACTGGTGGTTAGCTCATGTGCTCCGGAAGAGTAGCCAGTTCTTGCTCAACTAGTGGTACCCGTGGTATTAATCTAGTTACACATCCGGTGTTTAAATAAGTTCATGAGTTAAGACACGTGGTATATATCTTTACCCCTCTGGTATCTTCAATCTTCTATTAAGGAAAAATATTAAGCTATAGTATACGGCTATAAGACTACTTAATACATTTGTTATGTAAGAATTAATGTTTTTTCTTACAGTTAATATGTTATTGAAAGATAACTCAATGCAAAAACTGCCGAGTTGAACTTTCTGTAGCCTTTTGTTCACTTATCAAGGACAAACATCATTCTATTATTACGATCCAAAAAAACTTAACTTCGTCAAAAAACATTACTTCTCAATAATGACAGAATGGTGTTAAATCTTGTAGCCTATTAATACGATATCTCCTGCTGATGGAATTATTTCTCACTGCCCAGTGAATACGGTATTAATTTGAATATGGATGTGTCTTTTCAACAATGTTTTTACTTCAGTGCATCTTAATGTGATCTGTTATCTCTTGTTAACCGGTCATTTCCGATATATCAATGAAAAACAACAATGGCTTCGTATTATAGCAATGTAAAGTATACAAACACATATTGTCAGTTAATCTAATGATTTCTTAATTTTACCAGTTTGAAGATAAGATATTTAATTATTATTGCAGCTAAGGTTCTCCTCAATAGCGCATAGGTTACCTAGGACAATTTATCTATTCTGTTGATTATTTGACTTGTCAACCTTTTGATTTTGAGTGTACCTGATGAAGATTATTCCAGAAACGCTTCCTGTGCACCAAATTGGATATTTTGTTTTAAGTAATTGGTAGATGAGCATTGCTTATTTGGAATAAGTTGGCTGACAAAGGCAGAATTTAATAGGGCAATTATATAGTAAATGCTATAATCTGTGAATGTCTTAAATAGAAAGAATCAGATTTATAATAAATTGAAGTGTTATTCTTCCTATTCTACTTGCAATGTATATATTAATGTCCAAGGTCGGTATTATTAATTAACAAAAACAATTGTAGAAATTTTCTATTATTAATTTATATTCAAAAGTACGTTCATTTTATTGCTAATCTTTATTATATCACTAACTATCTTTAAGCGATTTAATGAAATCTATTTTATAATTATTTATTGCTGTTGGCATTTATTTGTTCCTATTTTCAAATGTTACCACTAAAATAAATAAATGTACTTTAGTTTGAAATAAAAACATAGATATCAAATTTAGTGCGCACGACGCGTTTCTGGAATAACTTTTCTTATCCCACCACTTATTAGTGAAGTACATGTACCAAGCCAGGGATATTTTTGTGTGTGTTATGGGTAACGATTTTGGCTCTCTATGAGTTTTGGAATAGTTCTGACAGTGTGGTATTTTTGATTTTTTTTATTCATTTTAATACAAAAATCAGAAAAACATAAGTTAACTCGAAATTATTTTCATGAAATATGCAAATGAAACAACTAAGGAGGAAAACAGAGGTAATATAAATATGCATATTTTCTGCAGTACGGGGAATAAGACGTCAGATGGGGGTCATCACTCTTCATACTATCACATAGTCCAAGGGTCGTTTTCATCTAGCATATGTACACTTTAGTTAGCCTATTTTTAATCTCTTTGTTAGGCTCTTTGGTTTTTGTGGCTGCTAAAGACGTTAACGTTAATGATTAAGGTTATTACAGACACGTGTCGTGTGTACTACATTAGATATCCACGTATTCGTTTTCATTTAAATTGATTCTTTGATATTGATATTTCAATGGTGTAATTCTGTTGAATTTCATATTACTATTTAGCTAATTGTATTTCAAGTGTTATGTTTCATACAGTCATAATAGAGTGATATATTGCATGTACGTCAGATTTAAATGATAAAGCAAATATTCCGAACACATCAAAGAAGCGTATATTTGACCTTTAGCGCTATTTTATAAAAAATAAATATTTTAAAAACTGCAGATTTCTAAATTTTAAGCTTTCCAAGACAATCCGGCTGCAAAGGCATCAAACTCCAAGTAAGACAATTTAAAGGAATACCACAAATACCAATACACAAGTTCCTACACATACAACAAGGTCCAGATATTCCATAGCGCTGAGAATGAAATCAAGTGCTCCGGAAGGGCTTACATCTCAGTTCCATATATGATATAAATATTGAAGTTATACTTCCTAATCTGAATTTCAAACATCATTATGAAAAAATATAATAATTGAAAGACTTGTTCATCAACTCATCAAGGTTACCATTTTGCTAGATAAGAAAACTAAGTGGCTTAAATCACAAAAACAGATCAGTAAAAGGTGGAGTTCCTGCTTACGATAAAGGTGAGTGAGTGATTGTTGCTTAGCAGAACTTAGTACTTCTTCATCTATATAATGGCAAGACAAAAAAAGGTAAGTAACGTTAACTTCGAAAGTTTAATTTTGGCGTCAGCTTTATCTTTGAATTTCGTATTTTGTTAGCTAAATTATGGAGAGAGAAAAATAAACAGTGATACATCGATAAGTATAACAGTCTTGTTGCTATTGACTAACAATTCATTTTCGCAGACCAGGAATTCAAGGACGCATTGGATACTCAAAATCCAACGGATTGATACCATATACTGATTTTAATCCTTTTATAATGAACTATATTTTAAAACACAGTACAGTTTGGACCAACAAATTAATAACAAATTCCACGAACAACATTCCGTAGTTGGCAAGGCTCATTGTCCTTACAATAGCTCTCTACGCAAATGTACATACTTTGGACGTTTACCTGAATTTATGATGAAATGTCATTCGTAGATATTTGTATTTAGATGCATCTGTCTTACATATGAAAGTTAATTTGAACCATAGTATAGTCCTTTAAACTTTTTCTATAATGCTTTTGTCAACGAACGACCACATATTGTCTATATATAGCAAAAGGCTACACTCTGTGGTCAAATAGCTTTATGTTTTGTCCTTAGGACAAAATTCACAATGATATGCTTGTAAAGAATTGTAAATAAAATATTACAGAGAATCGTTCAATGTGAGGTGATTTGGTATATATGTTCATGAATGTTTTAATTATCTTTAATTGACATTATCTATAATGTGATCACACTATATCCTTCAACCATATCTAATAATCATTTTGTTTATCCAATTGAAATGAGTTTAATAACCAAAATACATTTATTATCTATTTTATAGTCAATCGTCAATATAGATGGAATATATCCATGTGCTTCTGTCAGAATATATATAAACAAATCTTTCGCGAACATGATAGTGTAAACATTTGCTGTTCAAAAACAAATAGCTTAACAGTATAGTTGGCGATCATGGATCGTCCATTTTTAATTGCATCTTCGGTATTCTCTAACGTGTATGTATGTGTGTTAGGGGCGTCGATTTTGCCTCTCTGTTTCTACGATTTAGCGACTAGATTGTATCGCTGTTCCGAGCGTTTGATATTTTTACTTCATTTTCTTTGCTCTTAGAAAAGCTAGAGTTGACGTCAAATACATTATTGGTAAAATATTTGTTTAAAAAAAAGCATTTGTTCCTTTTCTTTAGTTTGTGTCTATGAGCAATGTTGAACAGTGTCGATTATTCCTTTACATGTATATCTCTTCTTACTAAATCATGTTTATACCATCATGTATGAAGACAGTTTGTCTGCTTCAGTTTTTATGTCTTGTTATAATGCACGTTGCTCAAAAACAAAATATAATAGTACTTTTTGAACTACTTCATAATCTTGCTTCCGGTTGGTTTGGGAATTAAACTTCCGGTCTTTGTTGGAGTTACTGTTATTCGATCTTTTGTGTTTTTATTGCTATTTTCAACTTTATTCACTGATGTCGTTTCGCATATACAGATTGTGATTGCTGTACTTTAACCTCTTATAGATCTTTTTTCTTACTTTTATCTTGCGATATTTATAGCTTTGTAATTCGATGTTTAGGGAACTTCATTTCCAGTGGGAATAACATAAGAGCTCGTTTCGATTGTTGTATTATTTCTAACATTTTATGTCAAATCGTTCACAAAACAATCGTTTGTAATGAAGACTGTAATGTTTCCGATGCATGTCACTATATGTATATGTGTTTTAGAACATTTTATTTGTAATTATCGACACACGTAAAATATTGATCGTAATACCAGTTATATCAGTTTTTTGTATACTTGTTGATATCAGTACGACCCTGTTTACGTTTTCTTTCTTATAAGATTTACGGTTGTGATAACTCAAAGGGATAAAATATGGGCAATATATGTAGGATACGTAAATGAAATGAAGAACAAAGAATATCACACTGTCGGAACATCTACAAAATCTAATTTCAAAATCTCAGAAAGAGGCAAAATACAGAAGTTTAACACACAAGTACATGACTGATCACACAGAAGTTTAACACACAAGTACATGACTCACACAGACGTTTAACACACAAGTACATGACTACTCACACAGACGTTTAACACACAAGTACATGACTGGTCACACAGACGTTTAACACACAATTACATGACTACTCACACAGACGTTTAACACACAATTACATGACTACTCACACAGACGTTTAACACACAAGTACATGACTGGTCACACAGACGTTTAACACACAAGTACATGACTACTCACACAGACGTTTAACACACAAGTACATGACTACTCACACAGACGTTTAACACACAAGTACATGACTACTCACACAGACGTTTAACACACAAGTACATGACTACTCACACAGACGTTTAACACACAAGTACATGACTACTCACTGTCATGGCTTCGTGCATGCACTTAAACTAGTTGTATGGGGCAATGTTACCCTCTTTCTCAATTTAGTATATATATTATAAATTCATTCATTGTTAAGTTGTGTTTGAAAATTCCGTTATTCTTTGCAAACATAATTTGATGGTATCACAGACAGATATACACTTGTGGTAGAGGAACTGTCAACGCTCCCGGGGCACTGTTCGGTCATTATAGTGTCTACTCTTCGATGTAGGCTTTTGATTAAGCCTATGGTATTTTTAAACATTTCTTACAATTTTACAGCTTTGGTTCGGGGATTCATTCATGCCGATAAACATTGTATGTTGTATGAAGCTTGATGCTCCTTTTAAAAAATGATCACATTGAAGATTAAAAGTACATTATACATTTTAACTATGACCCAAGCATAGTATCATGTTCATGTATTGACGCTTGATAAAAATGGTAATTTCTATCCTGATCATGCCTTGTCATGACACAACGAAAGCTAATACTGGACACGAGTAATTTATTGTCCTCTAGGGGAATTGAGTTTCTAAAAAATGTGTGATTCTGGCGTTCCACGACTAACAAAAATGGCTATCATCCCTTGAGTCAATTAAAATGTGCAAAAAAATGTAGCAATTGTTTTCATGGTTTCATCACGTTCACAATTTATCAATTTAACATTGATTTCAATAAACGTTAGAGAATACCGAAGGGCAGTCAAAAATGGACAATCCAGAGAAACTGGCAACATAGAGTACACAAGACGAAGGAAAACAAAACAGAAACACAACACAATATGTGTTGGACCCCACCGCACGCAAACAAACACAAATAACGTCAACAAGACATGCACAAGACACAAGACGGGATGAAAAGATAGTTTTAAAGCAGCATTAGCTGTAGTGTTAATCAATATTTAAATTATTGAAAAGAAGTGTGAAATATTTTCCTGCTAGGCCTATTTGTTTTTAGTTTAAACATATTTTATTTGCTCAAATATGCAAAAAGGATAAGACACAAGTTAAACAAACTTATGAAGTCTTCTCCTATATACAATAAGTTACAACATTATTTGATAGAGCATGCATGCATATGAATATGTATTACATTAATATGTGTAAATTGAAGAACAGAGAATGAAGAAAGGAATTAGAGAAAGAGAGAGAGGGGTTGGTGGTGATGGTGTGTGTGATTGTTCATTTGGTGAACCACTTAAACAAGAAACCTTTCAGACCTCTTTATATATTCAAACACGTGCTTAAAAATAATTTCGTTATGTTCATTTGAAAGAATAGGATTACCACTGGTTAAAAGCTTGAGGTCTATAGCACAGTCATTCGGTAGCCAGCTGAGATTGTGAAACAATTTATATCTCATATTTGCATAATGGGAACAATCAAAGAAGAAGTGATGCGAGTCTTCACGGTTGGCCCCACAACGACAAGACGGATCTGAAACTATATTTACTTGAAACAAATCATAATTTAAGAAAGAAGCAAAACATCGAAGTTGGGTTAATGCAATATTAAGTTTTCGAGGTCCAATTTCGAAATATTTAGGAACTTGTCTAATATCTTTCTGTTTTTCTTAATTCAGTTTTAAATTTTGCAATAGATTCTATATTTCGAAGAGATGGATTTAAGCTATTCCATTGACGTATTGTTGAGGTAATAAATGAGTCACAAGTAATCGATAATCTGCAAAATGGTATTATTATTATATCACTGCCATTACGCAATGGACTTTGAATCGTTGGAGGAATTAAGTCACAAAGATACCTGGGTGCATTATTATTTTGAATATTATAAAACATTTGTAATTTTCTCCTTTTTCTTCTTTCTGTCAATGATTCCCAGCCTAACTCTTTATAAATTAGAATGGAACTAGCAAATATTGGAAGACCAGTAACGATTCTAGCAGCCTCAAGTTGCAACTGATCAAGTTTATAAGAATGTCCCACTCCACAATTATCCCATACTTCACTAGCATATTCAAAAATTGGTCTGATATAAACTAAATAGAGTTTCTCTAGATTTTTCATGGAAAGTTTATATTTTAACTTTCGAAGAACATTCAGGTGTTTGTAAATACTTGATAATATATTTTCTATATGTGTATTCCATTTAGCATCGCTGATGAATGTAACTCCTAAATGTTTATGAGAATTTGTAATTGGAATAGTTCTTCCATTAAATGTAAAATTTAGTTCTGGAATTTCCGTATTTGAAAATAGCATAATTTCTGTTTTATCCGGGTTAAAAGCCTATTTGTTAACATTGCGTGAACCAGTTGGAATTAATTCCTGTACAGGGATTAAAGCTCCATCACGTCAAAATTGTATTAATCCACCATAAACAGGTGATGTATGAGGTAGAATATGGCTCTAGATATTGCCGGGAGATATCTATTTAATCAATTTCCAATAATTTTCAATATTAAACCAATCAGATTGTACAAGAAATTTGTTTATTCCTTCTCAAAATTAAATGCATACATCAACGTTAGATAAAACCGAAGGAGCAATCAAAAAAGACAATCCAGAGAATATAGCAACATAGGATTCACAAACCGAAGAACCACAAAACAAAATCACAGCAAAATATATGTTGGAAACCACTATACGCAAACAATATGAAACCGTCTTTTTCGCAGAAAGAAAGAAAGAAAGAAAGAAAGAAAGTTTTAAGATACCATTAGCTGTAGTTTTAATCAGTCTTTAAATCATTTAAAAGAATTGTGAAATATTTCCTGCTAGGCCTATTTGTTTAAACAGCGTGAACCAGTTGGAATTAATTCCTACACAGGGATTAAAGCTGCTTCACGTCATAATTGTATTAATCCACAACAAACAGGTGATGTATGAGGCAGAATATGGTTCTAGCTATTACCGGGAGATATATGTTTAATCAATTCCCAATGATTCTTAAAGCTTAATATTAAGACAATCAGATTGCTCATGTAATTTGTTTATTCCTTCTTTTCTTTCTCAAAATTAAATGCATACATGTTTCGCACCACATATAAAGTGTATTGAGTCAGTGGTAAACACATTTCTTATCGCATCAGTGGTGTAATGGTGCTCGCTTTGAGTGCGGTAGATCGATGATTCGATGCCGATAAGGTCAAACCAAAGATTATATAATTGGTATTTGTTGCTTCTCCACTAAGCACGCAACATTAAGGAGACAGCAAAGACTTGTTGGCTCAGAATCAGGATGATGTGTCCCAGTGGGGTGACATGTCTATCCACGGGCTGTTGTTTCAGTGAGCTAGCACTATTCAAAATCCAACTAAGCAACAATCATTCACTCACTCGCTCATTTTATAGTAGTATTTCGATTATAATTGAACATAAAAATAATTGCCATTTAACATGTAGATATCTTTTTTTACGGACGACGGATTTCCGAAAAATAATAATCTTCAGGTACATTCTCCGTTAAAATATTGGAAGACCAATTAACGTCTTTGGAAGTAAGAAAACCAAACGGCTTCACCAGGATAGCGAAAATGGTCTAATGGTACCTATACCGGAGGGATGTTGACTTTGTTCACTTCTACAGACAGTGCAATACAATTACTCAACAATACATTTAATGAACATTCTGTTGCCATCAATTGAATGATTGATAGTGATTTGCTTAAAATCAAGAACATATTTACAAATTAAATCTGCATAACGAGGCATTAGGATGAACCTCCGGGACTGGGTTGCATAAACCTAAATTAAATTTAAGTCTTAATTAAGTCTAAGGGTAGCTTAAATTCATGTACTTTTCAAGTACATTTAAGTGCTAATTAAGTTTTAATTGGGGGTTGTGAATCCCAGTCAGGGTGTATATGTCGTCTAGTGTAAGTAAAAGGGCGGGTTGGGAAAACAAAATAATGCACGGAGTACCAAAGACCACTCATATGAAGGGTGTTTATTGTTGTTAGCATGTCATATGATATATTTATGATAACAAAAGAGGAATTTCGATGTTGATATACACGGTCTCCTGTCATGATCACAGATACAGCAAATGTTAGAGAATACCGAAGGGGCAATAAAACAAAAGGTCAATCCAGAGAAACTGGCAACATAGGGTACATAGGACAAAGAAAAACAAACCAAAAACACAACACAATACAATATGTGTTGGACAACACTATGCGCAAACAAACACAAATAACGTAAACAAGACATGCCCCTCCTACAAACAACTGGAGGCAAAAACTAACCGAAAATCGTTCTTATGTGGAAATCGCATCGGACTTCACAACACGGAACTCAGAACATAAAGACACATAATAGGAGAACACAATACTATTGGACGACATGAACAGTGGTTAATATTAATATCTGAATAGCTATTGATTTCGTCAAATGGTGGTAAAGATTATACAACTTCACGATGCGTGTAATAAGATCTTGATTAAAAACGAAAATAGCAAATTTACTACGTACAAAGATTTATAATCCGGCATTTTCTTACTAATTTTCCTCACAGTTGCAGAATTGAATAATCCATTCCTAATATTATTTTCTGTTATAAGAGACAATAATAATGTACTTTACATATTGTATACAGATATGCAAGATGCAACTGTTGAAATATGGTTTCGAAGTTCTACTTCTTCTCAGACGTATATACAATGTATATGTAAAACAAATTAGAATATACCAAAGTAGTAATTAGAAGCTGCATATTGATGAATCACAGACAAAGTACAAAAGACCATGTACAACAAGGCAAACAACGATCTACAAAACGCTACACAGATCAAGCAACATGTACCCCACTAAAAACTGGGGTGAACTATGATGAACTTTTTGCACCAATGCCAACACCCGTCGTAAGATGTACTTACTCATATATCTATTGCAACATAAACATAAACATGGAGGTAAGGTGGCATGGTAAAAAAAAAGGTGCACATTTTATAGACGAGGAGTCTGCGGAACAAATCGTGTCCATGACAACGCCTGATGAGAGGCGAAGTGACCTATAAGCGCTTGATAATCAGTTATTAGACGTTGTAATGGTTTCAAATAGGATAATAGTATTGCATAATTTATGAGCAGATTATCGGCAGACGATTTTATTTATGGTAGAGGCGCCTCCATTTGAATTGACATGTCATAATTTTAAGACAATCATGATCATGCTAAAACCTAAAATTTAACATATCTGTAAATTAGTAAACATTGTGTTCTTAGTCACGATAATTGTGTGACTGCAACTATCTCTGACAATCAGTGTGCATTATTGACGTTTAGCAATGCCCTGTAGAACATATTTACGTGCATGTCATGATTACCTAAGGCTATCCTTAGGGTGCACTTACTTTCTGTACGACTGTTAAGTATCTCATGAAACAACTTATGTAGGTACATTCTCAGTTCTGTTTGTTTTACAATGTATAATCAGAAAATGTCAGGGTTGAAATCCTTTCAGCATTGTTGGAATTAGTTAGATCGCCAATTGAAATTGAAATAAAGTAATGAGTCTATGTATAATTAACATTTTAGACAAATCTTTAAAATCAGTGCAGTCATGTATAGATAGATTTAACTGGAGTGTTGCCCATTGTAAGTACATTTACTGGCTGACACCTAATAAAATCAATAATAATAAATCATTACTAATGACAGAATATATAAATTCCATCATTCAAGGAAGCCATGTCCAATTTTTATTTTAGTTGCCAGTCCTATTAAGAGAAACACGTTTTGTATAAAATTGATCAGTAAGCCAGTTTTTGAAAAGAAAAATGGAATAATTGTCTTTCGCCACTAACTTTATGTGTTCGATTCCAGCTTATTATGAGGTGCACCCGATGTTACCATTTCTGATAAAGGCGATAGATCAAGTTGTTTCATCAATGTATTTTGTTTTTTTCTACCAATAAAACTGGTGATCTAGATGTAACTGAAATATTGTTGAAAGTGACACTAAGGACCCTTAATTTAATTCTATCGCGCCTCTAGTTCATTACCTACTTTTACGGCAATAAATCTGGATTTTTGTGATAGGAAAGAGTACTACTGTTATCGGTATACAGTAGAAAATTGCAGTCGAAGTTTATTCTTATCGACATACCATTAATGTAGCAAAGACAATATAATTCTTGCAGAACAACGCATTTCATTTTTATGTCGTCTGATCCACTGTCAATTATTATATATTCATCTGTTCGGGATTTTAGATGGTATGCATGGCATATTTTGATTTCTTTTATCTGATTTACTTGTTTATTTCATATAACGGCTTAACTGGTCGGGGACTATTCCGTAAGCTATTGAAAAATTAAAGGTAACTGGTTTATATGTAGTTAATTCACTTGACCAATCTTTTATAAATCTTGTGGTAAAGTTTTTTTTAAATGTAACCCTGTACTTTTGAAAAAAGTGAACATTTCACAACTTTTCAAATATCTATTCTTCCAAAACAGTTTTTATCTCTACTTCCATTCCAGTCTACTGTAGTTGACTCTTCCATACAACTGTTGCCATTCCCTTGAACTTATACTAAACCGGTCAAGAGCTGGTTGTAATGTCTCCACAAGGACTAAGGCTATTGTAGTGAAGAAGGTGTTGAAGTGGTTTACGATTTCCGATCGATTGTGGCAAAGATGACCATTCATATGTAAGACGATAATTGAAGATCTCTTTTGTTTTGTATTATATCCTAGATATTTTAGTTTCAGTTTAAATTCTGGTCTTTTGAATTTCTTTGATATTACTAGAAATATATTCATCTTTTGTCGTATTAATATCCCTGTGTACTTTATTCCTGATTTTAGAAACAAATCTCATGAAATTCCCTTCCGGAGCACCTGAGTTCACCCCCGGTTTTTAGTGGGGTTCGTGTTTAGGGGGTGTGTAATGCTTTGTAGATCCCTGTTTGTCATTTTGTCTTTTTTGTTTTGGCCATGGTGTTGTTTGTCCTTCGATTTCCGGATTGTGATTTCTCCTTGGTATCTTCAAACTCTTCTTTACTTTTTTTTAAATAGTAAAAGATAACAATCCCGATTGCTTATATTCAGTCAACCGCCTTTTATAATTAGATGTTACTAAATAACCTATAAATCGACAACAACATACTTCAGCCTTCAACTATACATTATGGCATAGTAGAATACAAAGACAGGAATCACGAAAACTACAGCTGGTGCTAAACAATATTTTATTATTGACGAGGAGAGGGATACTCTCAACATCTAGTGCAACCCTTTTAGTAATGTTAAAGGGACCATTAATGACGTTGTTGGCATTCTTGTTGGCTATTAAACATATAATTTAATCTGTGTTTGTAAGATCGAGAGGTTCACTCTTCCGATTGATATATATCATCATCATGTTAGTCTTCAATTAACATATTTAACATATTAGCCATATGTTGGACCAGTTCAATAGTGTGAAGCAACCCCAAAACAAGCTCATATGATTTAATTTACACATTTTCATTTAAAATGTTGTCTAGTTGTTAGACCAGGATGCTTCGCCTTGCAAGATCACGTTTATGCATTTGAATAGTTTTACTATTAGGCATATAATAAGTGGAATCATCGAGTATATTTTGTTTTTGTTTGCTTGATGGTGTTTAACGGCACTTTCAACATTATTTCAGTTATATCGAGGCAGTCAGTTTTATTGGTGGAGGAATCCGGAGAACCCGGAGAAAACCACCGACCTGTTGCAAGTCACTGACATACTTTATCACATAATGGTGTACACCTCGCCCTGATCGAGATTCGAACTCACAACATCAGTGGTGGTAGGCACTGATTGCATAGTTAGTTCTATCATACGATCACAGCCACGACGACCTTCGTCGAGTATAGCATACTGTTACATCATCAAAATATTAGAACCTGTAATGCCCGCTTTGCGTCATTGATGCCTGTTTTACTGGATTGTTGTACACCTTGTTGGTTCAACAAGTACGATGGATTATTACTTATTCAAATGCCGGAGAGATGTTCCATTGTTACGATATATGATGCTTTGTCAGATACAGACATGACTTCATCCATTAAAATATGACAAAGTATACAACAATATATCTGTAAACCCTTTCAGTGGAATGGAAGGTTAACTGGTACACTTTCTCGAAAAAACATTTTTTTTAAGATAGAGAGGTCATTTACTGGTTAATGCCAAGAATAGATCAGTAGTCGTATTCACTACATCCCCCAATCTCTTAACACATTAGCTAAAGTGTTACGTTGTCTCGGAAGGCTAGGTATAGACACAAAACATGTGTTAAGGGTGTTTGATTTAAACATCTTTTATTGATAAATAACATGTACACTTTCTTTTCATAATAGGGCCATTTGGTTTACTTGCTCCAAAATATTTCTAACTCATTCGGTTTTCAGTCTTTTGACTATGAGCGTACCCGACAGAGGCTCTTCAAGAAACGCGTCATTTGGTTTTCAATCTTTTGACTATGAGCGTACCC
>MJUT01064901.1:155999-167610 GCA_002080005.1 Gigantidas platifrons | reverse complement strand
TCTTTTGACTATGAGCGTACCCGACGGAGGCTCTTCAAGAAACGCGTCATTTGGTTTTCAATCTTTTGACTATGAGCGTACCCGACGGAGGCTCTTCAAGAAACGCGTCATTTGGTTTTCAGTCTTTTGACTATGACCGTACCCGACGGAGGCTCTTCAAGAAACGCGTCATGCACATTAATTCGCATATCTTCCTTTTTTCCACAGCACAGACCTTTGCAAGACACAAACAATGACCCGTTTCCAGAAAAGGTTAAAACAAATAATCATTTTCAGTCGTCTGAGATAATGAGTTACCTCCCATTATGTGATTCACGTCTCAGGACGTCACCTTGGTTATATAACCCATTGATCGTACTATGTCTAAATAATTATCCTGCTGAAGAATTGATGATCCTTGCAGTCTCAAGTATATAAACTACCACATATATAGCCACTGACCTCCTTCCCATGAGATTTTACCCAATAATGACAGACCAGTGCATCCCTTCATTGCGTAAATGAAATTAAGTAAAGTAAGTTTGATGGTTTAACGAATATTGCATAATATAAATAATTATATTTGTAACGTAAATACGCATTTTTCCTTTGATGTTTTTATGCAGTAATCAACTTAAAAATAGTGAACTTTTACAAACCATGGTCTAACATGAAGATCTTCATGTTATTCCATGATTTTGACGTCATATATCTGTCAATCATGTAATTTCTGTTACAAACCATATATACCATGGATGTTACTCATGAAATTATTTAAACCAACTCATCCTCCGGATTCGTTGGTTTAAATAAGTTAATTCGTATGATCCATGGTATATATAATAATTACAGGAGATATAGATGCTTTTTGTTGAGGCTATTAGCTCTCTTTAATAAAACCAGCATTGTAAATAAATGTTAAAGAATACCGAACGGGCAATCAAACAAGGATAACTCATAGAAACTGGCAATATAGGGTACACCAGATGAAGATAAAAAAAACAAAAAAACAAAAACACAGCATTACATGTGTTGGACACCACTACACGCAGACAAACACAAATAACACAAACAAGACATGTGGCAAGGTGTGTGTCACGAAGATTAAATATATTATGTATAATGTTCAAGCTTTATAGCGTTCGTTATAACATCGCTGTTCGCCCAGCTTTTAGTGAGGGTTGGAAAGTTATTCACAGGTAGAAAACACTTGTCTGACCGCATCATTTCACCAAAAGGGGTTATTTGGGTTCATAAGATTAGATGACATCTGCCAATTTTTATTGAAGTACCAAGCCAAGACAGCGAGACGGCACATGGATATATATGTTGGGCGTATATATTTTCTACGTTTTTTTTTTCTATTGGGTTTTTTTACTCTTCCAACTGTGTGGTATTTTTTTTGGTTTTCATTCATTTTCAAATTTCAGAATTATGCCCTCTATTTTTTTTTATTTCTTGTCCAATGAAAAATAGAAGTAACTTTTTTTCTATTCATAAAAGGGGAAGGTAAGCTAGAGCTCAATGACGTTGACTACAGCCCAAAATAAAATTGCGAATACCACTGACATTACCCGAAATGTCAAAATTTCCAAACACTTATTTCTGGCCAAGGTTTTTTACCGGACTTTGCTCTCCTGTAAGTATATTAGACATGGGACAACTGAATCTTTGTTAGTAACACCTCTAAGCCAATTCAATCCCCATACACCAAACGGCATATAATATGACCGCAATTAAATGCAATATTGCAATTGCAATGTAGCAGGTGTGGATCAGGAAGTACCTCTTGATTGTCGATTAGCAGCTATAGGTAAAACACTAGTAATTAGACAATTGACATACCATAAGTACTTTAAATTATCTGTCAATGAAGATACAGTTTTACATCTTTACACCCTATGCAATAAAAACCTAGGTATCTAATCTAGTATCTAGAATGACCTCCATCAGGTGCACTCCTAGTCAAAGGAGGAGGAAAGTCAAATCATTTATAAAAAAATATGTTTGTAGCAACCAAACTAAAGGGTCTAAACAGGACAGCCAACGTCTGCTAGGATAACCTATGTTTTGATGGAACTTGAAGTTATTTTTGATAAATTACATTTCGGAACTGCAATGGCGATACCTCTAATAGTCCACCAGCAGAGGTTTGACCCAATTGTAGTGTTATCTTCATGTTAATGTTGATTAAATGACAGAAGATTGTAAAATATCGTGTTTCTTGTGATCAACCGTAATAAATCTGGCAAACCTTAGTCTGATAATAAGCAGGGAGGAACTGTGAAACCCAAAAATACTTTATTGAACATGATATATTTTACCGACTGAAAATGTGTAGTATTTGCATTAGGCTTGTGGATAACCCTTCCGGGCCACCTGACTTCACCCCGGTTTTTAATGGGAATCGTGTTCCACGATCTTTAGCTTAACGTGTAGTATGTTGTAGATCACTGTTTCTACTTTTTTCTTTTCACCATTGTATTGTCTTTCCTTCTTCGTTTTATGGCTTCTGATACCACGGTTTTCCCAGTTTTCCGGTTGTTGGCTGATTTTGTCTATTTATATACGTATGAGTTTTGACTTTCCCTTTAGAAGATTGTTCGGAGTTCGGTAATTTTGTTATTACCCTTATTTGAGATCTTCAAACTTGTCTTGTTACATTAAATATACTTCCAACTGTTATTGATGTTATAAGCACAACATATTATTGAAGGCAACTTGTAAAATAGCGTGTCTATCGTAATCAGTTATAAAAGTGTTGATAATCATGTTGACATCCTTAGTCTAGCAGAAAGCAATGAAGACTGTGAAATCCTGGAATTACTTTATTGAAGATGGTTGATGTTTTAAGAACTGAAAACGTGTTAATATGCTTGTTACTTAGAATATGCATTTGTTATTGATATGGTGATGTCATAAGCGTAAATAGCGTTTAGGGGACGATTATGTGTGGATAAACCTTAAAGAATGACAACGGGACAATCAAAAATGGAAAATCCAGAAAAACTGGCAACATTGGGTACACAAAACGTAGAAAAACAAAAACACAACATAATATGCTTTGGACACCACTTTACTTAAACAAAGGAAAATAACGTAAAGAAGACAAGAGCCCTCCTACACCATGTACACGACGAGTCTTCATTCCGAGTCGTAAAGTAACGACCAATGTAAAGAGATGCTACGTTCCTTTTAATCTAGACTAATTTATTGGATATCTGTCATTTTTATTTCGTCAGCATCTGATACTGGCTTATTTTGCTGTCAAATGCTTTTTAATTTTAATATCAATTTTCTAAATACAGCTAATATCTCATTTACCTTCACTATTGACCGCCTGTGTATCTTCTACGATGACGCCATTATGCTTACGGTACACAGACAACGTCTCAGAAGAAGAACAAGGGGAAGTATAAGTCATCCAGATTTTCCCTATTATTTTCATAAATGCATTGTTAGCATACCTACCGCTAAAAAAATCAATGCAAATGCATGTCAATAATTTTAAAATCATATCTCCATAGTTGCAGATCAGAGAAGAATATAATTAGATTAGCCCTTGTGTTACCGCTATTTATAAATTATTTCCATAATAAACGTACAGTGATTAAGCTATTCGATATCACTAATATCATATACCATTACAGCAGATAAGAGAATATTGGACACATTTACATATAATTACGGACATTTAGGCTATATTATAATGATTTTAATCAGATACTTACTATTTAGTATAAACGGACCGAATTTGCCATCAAACGACGAGATACACGTAATTACACTGTAATTATGAGTCGATATATTTATTACTTTGAAATTGCATGTTATCTTGGTAAATTAGTGAGACTTGTAACAGTGTTGATACTAAAACACCTGCTCTTCAAATGCGACAAGTAATCAAAATGCACAATCTAAGCTGAAGACAATAAACATCGTTCGGTTGTTTTAAGACTAAATTCGATTTCATCCGATGATATACAAGAGCAAAAGAAAAGAACACAAACTAGACCAATCACATATATAAAGAAAAGTAATTTGACCATCATTGAAGCAGAAATCAGAATATTGAATTTACATAAACACCAAGTTGACATAGTGGCTGTTTAGCCTTCTCTTTATTAGAAAGTGTATGTTGTCAAGGCTACAACCGGTAGGTCAGTGGTTTACTCTGGGTACTCCGGTTTCTTACACCAGTAAAATTTATCGCCACGATTTAAATGAAATATTGGTGAAAGTGGCGTTAAACACCATAACCATAACCCCTATGTATAAAGGGCAATCAAGAATGGAAAATACAGAGACACATGACAAAACAAAACAAAACACCACACCACACTGAAAAACCAAAAATAATTAGCAACACGGCCCCACCAAAAAAACCAAGGATGAACCCACATGCTCACGTAGGGCAAGCCGTTCCTGCTTCTTATAAGACACCCGTCGTGATACTCATATAGTTACGTGTGGTGATAGAGGAAGGAAACAATATAGCTGAAATACATATTATTCAACATTAAACATCAATCAATCAATCAATATTTCAGGATAATTCAAGATTAGATTAAAAAAATGTTCTCAAGTGTATTTTTGAAATCCATACTGTGTTAAGTATTCAAACTGGAATCTTATCATAACTATAAATATAAATGAGCACCACCACATCGCTGATTATATAATCAGATATCGTTGTAATGAAATATGATAAAAGGCACGAAATAACGACGCCTCTAATTGTTATGGGTGGCTTTTTAGTCTTTATGCAACATTGCTCCCATGCCAAATTATTAAAGGTTTAAATATAACGAAGACGTTAATCGATTTGAATTTTTGTGCTTAACGCCACTTTCAGCAATATTTGAACTATATCATGGCGACCAGTTTTAGTGTTGGAGGAAGCCGGAGTACCCGGAGAGAACCACCGATCCTGGGCAAGCAACTGGTAAACTTTATCACTTGCGGCTGCGAGTCGAGTGCACCCTTTTTATAATTTACAAACCTGGGTGCGAACCCACGCCGTGTTGATGATAGGCTAGTATGAGTTGTTAGATCCAACGACATAACTAATTGAGCCACCCGGGCCTCTAAGACGACATAACTCATTGAGCCACCCGGGCCTCTAAGACGACATAACTCATTGAGCCACCCGGGCCTCTAAGACGTTAATCGAAGATGGACGGACAATATAATGTCCAGAAAGAAAAATAATTAAAAGGACAAACAATAGTCGATATAAAACTATAAAACTAAAGAATGAGCATTACGTAACCCATTAAAAAACAGAGGTCTCCATTTACAAGCAGTAGTGCAAGAAGAGTTTGAAGCTATCAAAAGGGTAATCAAAATGTGTATATCGAAGAAGAACAGACAACGATCTACAAAACATGCACATGAAAAAGATCGAATAAAACGAACCCCACTAAAAACCGGGGGTGAACTCAGGTGCTCCGGAAGGGCAATAGGGACAATAAATGTTACATTATTTAAATGTTTAATTGTCTGTGCACTGTCTTGTATGCCACTAAACAGTGCTTATTAGTTTTTCCCCATTTCAAAACGACCGTCAACAATTCAAATGACTCCTTTCTTTTAATCTCCATCAATATTCCAGTTTGAAAATATAGATCCAGTTTATATTTCGCAAATAAATCGTAATTGAGGGATTAATGTTACTCAATTACTTCTTCATTTAATACGACATAATGAGTCACAATCAGAAGAAAATTGTGATTGGTTTTTTTTTATTTTATTTTTTTGTTGTTGTTGCTTTGATGGCAATACTATGTAAAGGGATATAGCAATGACTTTTTCTAATCTTAAAACCTAATATTGTTAATGCGATATGCCATGGGTCGCACTGATACTTTGTGATTACAATATCTTGCATTACCCTCTGTTTTGTTTTTGTTGTTGTGTTTTTTTTAACGTGATTCACATTTCATATTAATTAGAAATTAGAAACATAGGTACAGAAGCGAGAATAATGAGCTTTTGTCTCTTTTTTTTTCTTTAATATGATTGACGCTATTAACACAACTTTTACGCTACGTTGTTATGATTATTGTAATTATTTGTTATTGTATTTTGTACCATGTTGCTGTTGTGCAGTTGTGGATTTTGAAATTACAAAAATTACAGAAATGTTAGTATTTGTTTCTGCTTTGTGCATATCGACATAAAAAAAACAAATATTTTCTAATGAAACTAATACAAATTCAATAATGTGATAGCCTTGTTATTAAATAAATTAATATATTTGATGACAAGTTATATTTATTCTACAAGACTTGTATGGATGTAGTTTAATCCGGATTTTCTTCACAGTTTTACCAGGTTTGTCGTCGGTTTAGACATCAAAGGTATACCTTCATGGCAGCTTGGATAGTATTAAACAAATATTAATTAAAAACCATTAACATATACTATTTTACAGTTTAAATGCAATCTAAATAATTAAGTTCCAGAACTAATCTGTATTTTTTTCTTAAATTGAAATTGTATTTATTTTGAAATAAACTGTTCAATTATCTGCACCTGTTCCATTGGCTAGATTTCAACAAAGAATACATTACAAATTCATATATGATATCAGAACGATAAAAAGTAATGCACATTTTTTCAAGCAACTAACTTTCTGCTTTTTCTGTCTGGCTATGAGTGAGGCTTGCTTAAATATTATAGCGATTCGGAATACATGCTTCTTCTTCCGCGAAGTCGACATTTCAATATACATTGTGGGTCTGAAGCAAAGGAGAGACATCTGATTTTATAGTTACTACAAGTGTAAAGGCTAACACACTTTAAATAGTTTCCACGTGTAAATCACCCAATGGATTGTCATAATACATAATTCGTACAAATATAATAATTTAACCGTTAAAATTTACCTAGACGATATTTTTTAACCATTTTTAGCCTCTACACTGAATGTGGTCGGTGGTTGACATAAGAAAGTTCAATTTTCAGTGTAAGAGGAGAATAGAAAACGTCTATACATTGACGTTCATAAAAACAAGACACGATGTAAACATTTTACATACACGAACACGATTTTGCAATTCAAGCAGTAAATTGACGTCATCCATACAATTTAGTAATTAAAATTGAACAATACAAGATAATGTTTGTATTTAATATAATATTCATATGTATAAGAAATCAGAGATATATGAAGACCACTTGTTTAACAACGAATACAAATAAAGATAATATTTATAGAAAACATTACAAGTACATGTATTTGTACGCTTACATGTACAATTGCAGCTATTAGTAGAAGACAGTATATGCACATGTACTCTTTGTTTCTATTCATAGAAGACACTACATGTACATGTACGCTTTGGTGTACACTTGCTGCTTTTTACAGAAGACATTACAAGTACATGTACGCTTTGGTGTACATTTGCTGCTTTTTATAGAAGGCATAATACAGGTACATTTGCAGCTATTCATGAAACCCACGACATGCACATGTACGCTTGCATGTATATTTAATTTTATTTATAGAAGACACTATATGTAAATGTACGTCTACATGTACATTTGCTGTTATTTATAGACGACAATACATGTACATATACGCTTACATATACATTTGTTGCTTTTTATAGAAGACAATGCATGTAAATGTACGCTTCCATCTACATTTGCTGTTTTTTATAGAGGACGCCACATGGAAATGTACAGTAAAATATACCTTTGCTGCTATTTATAGAAAACACCACATGTGTTCGCGTACATGTTCATTTGTAGTTTTGTATAGAAGACAATACATGTATGGCTATTTTACCTCAAAACACTTCAATTCCAATAAATGGTACAAATTTATATTATATTCTTGTGATATCAATTGGTGTATATCAGGTCAAGGTCAGCATGACGGGTGGACGAGGTGTGTTTTTGGTCTCCGCATTTTATGTTTTTATTGCTGGTTATATCAATAACTATTACAAATTGTCAATTCCCCCTACAAATTTAATATGTAGACATCATTATTTTAANTACTATTTAAATTTAGCGATTTAAATGCATAACAATATGTTTCTTTTAGTATATAATATCCGAATGCACAATTGTGTTTGTATTGCTCAGCCACCTTGTCAACCAGCGGTATAGCACAATTTCAATTTTCAAACGTATCTTTGCAGAATAATAAGTACGTCTCGCTCTTGCTTTCTTAAAACATTAGGACATATACTTATCAAATGTCTTTAAAATCTAACATGTAATTATAATAAACGTTAAAGAATACCGAAGGAGCAATCAAAAATGGAGAATCCAGAGAAACTGGTAACATAGGATACACAAGACACAGGACAAATACACGTTAGAGAATACCGAAGGAGCAATCAAAAATGGAGAATCCAGAGAAACTGGTACCATAGTGTACACATGATGAAGAAAAACAAAACAAAAAATACAACACAACATGTCTTAGACACCACTATACGAAAACAAACACACATAACGTAAATAGGACATGAGACCCTCCTACAAACAACTGGAGGTAAAGATCTCCCGTCCTTCATCAGCAGAATTCCATTCTAATTGACAATTACTTAGGTTTCACAATAGTTTTATTATATTTCATCTAGGTTTTGTTTTGTGATTTAACTTTTGCAATACTAATTCTCTTTCACAAAATATTTTGCATTTTACGGTACTATCTTTTAAAGGTACACATTTTGCAAACATTTTATTGAGTAAAGTAAAAATGTAAGGTACCTTTGCACAGCTTTATTCTTTGTTTCGATGATTATTCGTTCAATCTATGTGTCAAATTCAAATATAAAAAAATACAGAGATGTATATGTAATATGTGTTTCTTGTTAAATTATTGTTTTTTTATTCTGAAATTTTGTTTTATATGTGTATTGTCTACGGGAACTAAGCCATGTTCTGTCCCCTCGTTGGCAGAATTATATTTCAAATTGACAATTCCTTGTGTTTCATAATAATTTATTTATATTTCATCCCTATTTATTTTAAGTTTTGTTTCTGTATTTTCTTCATTTACAAGTTGTAAAACTATTTCAACACTTCCAAATATGTAACTAAAAATTTAAAATAAAATTTTAAAAAACTTACCTGCTTTTAATACAATGATTTCTAAATGCGATAAAAAATTGTTAATCCTTTTGATATCAATTAACGATGATGGGTCCACTTTTATTTATCTATTACCTATAGCGTTACTTTTTGCTGTTGCTACAAACCAAACATGTCAGAATGTCTAAGTTTGAAAATAATCAAAGTACAGAGACGTCTATAATCCGCTTGCTATACATGATCAATATAACTCTCAACAATGACTATATTATAAAATGTTCGACGAGTCTATCCCAATATCAATAGTATATAGCAGTACTTTTAAAGACAACAAGGGTTAAACTTATTATAATATATATCCCATCAATTGAGGAAAATACAAAAAAAAAGCAATTTAGCCAAATAAATGCGAAAAACAAATACAATTTGTTTTCTTTTTACCACAAAAAAAAAAATACACTGCGAAACTATTTTCCGTGAGAAATCAAACGTCCAATATTGATGTAAAAATGTTATAATGCATCTATGTAGATAGTAGTTCGTTAAATTTATCAGCGTCGTTGATACTGAAGTGGAGAAGAATTTCCTTTATCATCCAACAAGTAACTAATTGTTTAAAGCCCATACTAATTTACGTGATTTATATATTATTATTTTTAATCTAATTACACCTTATATAAGAATGCTGGATTCTGATTGGTTAATAGCCGTGATATCTTTTACAAATTCAGGACTTGCATTGTGAATTTTCAGAATTTTTACTTTATGTAGGTGTATTTGCATAAGATTTAGCTTTTTTTCATGGTATTTGCAAAATCGTATTTGCCGTTTTTACCATTCACCGAGACGCTTGTAAAAAAAATTGTAAAACGTCATCAGTTGTGCGTTTTCTGTAACATCATTCGGTAGAATTACACAGATACATCATGTTAGGTCCTGAAAACGACAAACAATAGGTATATTTATTTAGCCAGTGTTCTACATAATATTCGGTGTAATTAAACAGATATATCATGTTTGGGATCTGTATAAAATATTTTTTTTATTATTGGGGCTTATGATTATATAATTATGAGATAGAATCTTTGTATAAGCAAGATAAATCATTTGGTGAGGAATAATTTGTATTGTAGTGAATGTGACTTGATATATAAAATCATGGTCACGTTTAATGTAAAAAAATCTCAACAGTGGGTTTAATTATTTTTGTTTTGCTTTGTTTTGTTTGTTTTTGTTTTTTGTTTTTTTTTTGTTGTGGTTTTTTGTTATTTTTGTTATTTTTTGTGGAGTTTCTTTGCAATCTTAGAATGTTTTAAGTGTCAACTCTGTGGCGATTGGTAAAAAATACTCAAACTGTCTTATTTGTATTTTCATAATATAAACAACAAAATAACTTACCTGATTCAATATTGAGCAGTAAGATATTTCTAAATTCGACTACAACTTTTATTCTTTTCGTTTCCTACATATGCATAATAATCCACTTTTATTTAGCCATATCAAGATAAACATACGTTGCATAAATATTGCTGTTGCGACACCCACAACTAGTCAGCATGTCTAAGTTTGAAAATAATCAAAGTTTTATAATCCGTTAGCAGCATTATGACACCAAACAATTAAAATATAGTAAAGTATGCCGAGTCTACACTGATAGCATCTGTATACTGTTAAAATATGGATACTAGTTCTTGTACTATGTCATCGTTGCTGATAAAGAAGTGGAGCAAGCTCTCCTCTATCACCAAAAACTAATAGTTTTCACACCATCACAATATTTGTATTTTATTATCTAGTCGCTGCTCAATTATATCGGAATATATATAATATACGTGAATTTGATTGGATACGTAACATCATATCTATAAGTCGGTGTTCAAATCTCAACAGTGCACTTACAAGTACAATCTGGTGTTAGAATATCAACAGAGGGCTTTCTCAATAAAGTATAAGTCGGTGTTATAACCTCAGCAGTGTGCTTTGTCAATGAAGTACAACTCGCTGTTAGAATCTCAACAGCGGGCTTAAGTATTAAAATACAACTGTTGAAGTACATTTTGTACATTTTCGTAGCGCATTATAGCTGAAAACTACACAAAAGTGTCCTCTTATAAGGTCCCTTTCACATAATGTCATTCAGCTAACCAGGCCAAATATCAGATCCAAATAAAGTGTCAAATTGTATTAAATTGCCCCCTCCCCCTCAAGAGAGACAAGCCCTACCCATATTTTTCCTTGCAAATTGATGGGCCCCAATCAGCAGTAGTGTCTCAGTACAACGGACTTAAGTAACCCGACTTGGATAGTTGTTAAACAGTTTTCATGTTGATTGGGCATATCGTCGCTGCAATTGGAGTTATTAAGTGATTAACGATTTTTCTTAAAACGAGAGGATTTTTCTCAGTCATCTCTCATCGAAGGGCTATTTTGTTTATTTTCCCTTTGATGTTTAAAACCGATATATTTCATATCACGTAAGCGCATGAGATGATTCCAGAAACGTACCTCATGAAGGTTATTCCAGAAACGTACCTGATGAAGGTTATTCCAGAAACGTACCTGATGAAGGTTATTCCAG
>MJUT01064901.1:88217-128616 GCA_002080005.1 Gigantidas platifrons | reverse complement strand
TTGGGTCCGCAACAGCAGATACCATAAATTGCCTGTGCTATTATCAATCACAAGCCCTTTTAACTTGTGACGAGAGTAGAGATATCAAGATAGTGGAACCATGAATACAGAACAATTGTCAAAGCTGTTACGGAAATTGAAATGTTTAAAAGAAACAGTGGTTGACATAACAGCCATTAATGCTCTTCCTGATATGATCGTTAGAAACTTTCCGCAACTGTATATCATTAATACGGATCCCTTTCCTAATCCTGGAAAGCATTGGGTGTGTGTTATTTTCTACAATTCATCAAGGACAGATTATTTTGATAGTCTCGGGAAAGCTCCAGAGGAATACAGTAGAAACCTTAGAGGATTTATAGACAAAAACAGTCATAACAAATGTAGATTCATACCGAGGCAGATACAATCTAATTCGTCTGACATTTGTGGACTTTATGTTGTATTTTTTGCATTGATGAGAATATGTTTTCACATTCCTATTGATAATATATATGATATGTTTTTTTCCGAAAATGTTAATGTAAATGACGATTTTGTCGAATCCTATTTCAAATATATATCTAATAAAATATAACCCCCCAAAAAATGATCTTGTCTTTTTATTAAAATCTCCAAACCAATATACACTTGTTTTGTTTAATCCTCTATATTTTAACTAACAAACAAGCAATGATGATTCGTTTAAACTACCAGCAAATTGAAAAAATGAATCTGTGGAACAATTGTGTTTTGAGTGATAATAATGAAAAAAATAACATTTACCTGTAATATTACATGCTGTTACATTGATATATCAAAACTGTATTTGGGGTTTGTTTTTATACTTACCATGTTGCCACAAGTCATGTCATTATTTACAATCCTGATGCAACTTCTGTGATTCATCATATAGGGGTTATAATCAACATGTTACCGCAGGTCATGTCCTTATTTACAATCCTGATGCACCATCTGTGGTTCTTCATATATAGGTTATAATCAACATGTTGTCGCAGATCATGTCATTATTTAAAATCCTGATTCAACATTTGTGATTCATCATATAGGGGTTATAATCAACATGTTACCGCAGGTCATGTCATTACTCACGATTCTGATACCGTAGTCCAAGTTGAATAGGGATATACATGTTACCATAGGTCATGTCCTTATTTACAATCCTGATGCACCATCTGTGGTTCTTCATATATGGGTTATAATCAACATGTTGTCGCAGATCATGTCATTATTTACAATCCTGATTCAACATTTGTGATTCATCATATAGGGGTTATAATCAACATGTTACCGCATGTCATGTCATTACTCACGATTCTGATTCTGTAGTCCAAGTTGAATAGGGATATATATGGTTCATCATGTAAGGGTTATTATTTATAACTTAGGTTTTAAAAAAGATCTTCATACTAATAACCCCCCTTTTTGTTGTGGGGTCTACGTCAAGATGACTGAACAGAGATGTGATCCAGCCACGTCATCATATAAGGGTTAGATTCTAAAGAGATCTTCATATTTATAGCCCCCTTTTCCTGTGGGTGTTTACGTCACGATGACTCAACAGATGTGACTCGGCAACGGATTTAATATTTATAACCCTCTTAAACTGTGGGGGTTTACGTCATGAAGGCCCAACAGATGTTACTCAGCAACGTGGTCATCATATAGGGGTTAGAATCCAGAAATAGGGGCTTAAAGAACCCCCTATAGTAGTAATGTATATTAGTAATATAGATCTTGCAATATAATATTTGGTTTGGGACATAATTCATCAATATTCGTGAAAAAAGCTTATGATATCAAATTGAGTGTATCTCTGGATTATATATTTTTGATTGCCCCTTCGGTTTTTTAACAACGTTTGCATGTACATTATTATATATTTCCCCTGTATGGCTAGACTACAAATGAGGCATGTACATTATTATATATTTCCCCTGTATGGCTAGATTACAAATGAGGACGGTTTCATATAATTACCTTGCTTGTTACACCTCACTCTTTCTAATCTTATTCTCATTGAATATAAATCTGTCAGGTGTGATAAAGCAACGCGGATATTTTTTATGTGTAGTGCATTGATGGAAAATATCCTTCAATAGTAAACAACCCAATTGTACACCAGTAAGCAACACTCCGACCTCCCCCAACATGGGAGACAACTCTAACGGAAGTGTATTTTACGCCTCAAATGTTCAGCACCTTGTTGAAAAGTATTGCATCGATTGTGTACATATGGCGAAATATGGCATTGACAATTAGCATTTGGTGCACTTTTGACCATTGTTTCACTACTGTGTCCTAAGATGTCCTTGTGTACTACTTATGATCCTTGATAAATCTATCGTAATTATGAGGAAAAAAGTTAAAATACTGTGAAAATATTCTTTTTATTTAATAGACAAAGAATAGACATTGATACATCATTGAAACACTAGAGATATTGGAAACATCCAAATACGCACACAAAAACAACTTTATGCTGAAATCAAATACATTTAGGCCTCCAACAAAACTTATATCTTTTGGAAATATTTACAATTGTAAATAAAATCAACTTAACAATGAAGGAGAAAAACGTGTTAACGGTTCGAAGTATAAAAACTATTACTGCATTTGTGTGAGGTAAACATTCAAGTTATTAACAATCAGGGGTTGTTTCCACTCGGGCATAACCCTCCGAATGAATATAACGCATTTCGTGTTGACCAAATCGGATAATCTTTCACATTTGTATGTTTGCTGTTCCACAATACAATATTTGGACGCACATATCGAGTTCTCCCGGACTGGATCCTTTGTTCTAACGGATGTCCTTTATTTGACCTAATCGAATAAGAGCATTGAACCAATGATTATAATTTTACACTATTACATTAGATGACTCTCATTTCGTTTCCTTGATAATCACGCGTATTTTTTTCCTGGTTATTAACATTATGTCGAGACAATGGAATGTCCATGATTTGATTTATTTGATTGCCACCTATACAGATGTTTATACCGCATTGAATGAGATTGAACTATATTCTTCATTTATGATAATTATTTTCGGTCGTAATTTACATTAGTCGAAGATAGAGACGGATGACTTGTATCTTGTCTTTTCAACGTATTATCACTAAATAGCTGTTGTCCTCCCCCGAAGATGACATTCGTTACCTTTAATGCCAAAAAGATCACTATTATACTCTTTATTGACTTATCTTACTCTCAAGCTCGGGGTGCGGTCGTGACCGTAAGATAGTTGGATTTACAACTACCTATACAACCATTACAATTGTGAGCTCGAATCCCGCTCATGGCGATGTGTACTCGATACAACATTATGTAATAATGTTTGTCAGTGACTTGCGGCAGGTCAGTGATTTTCTCAGAGTACTCCGAATACCTCCACCAATAAAACTGAAAGGCACGATATATCTGAAATATTGTTGAAAGTGGTGTTAAACACCATAATCATTATCCGATGCTATACACTGACAGAGATAGCAATATTAGAAATTGGAAGAAAGCATAAAAAGTAGAAATCTAATTTAGTGCACACGATGTGCTTCTGGAATAAGCTTCATCAGGTACGTTACTGGAATAACCTTCATCAGGTACGTTACTGGAATAACCTTCATCAGGTACGTTACTGGAATAACCTTCATCAGGTACGTTACTAGAATAACCTTCATCAGGTACGTTACTAGAATAACCTTCATCAGGTACGTTACTAGAATAACCTTCATCAGGTATGCTCGTAGTCAAAAAATTGGATGGTGTCTTAGAGAACGTAAGCCAAAGGGTATAAACAAGGATAGCCAAAGTCTGCTAATATTACCTATGCCTGATGGATATTGCTATTAAGGTGGTACCCTACACTTCAGGTAAAATTTGATCTGCTCGTTTAATTTTCTTATTTTTTTTGGCAGTGTGTTTGTGAATATATCCACTGTAATAAATTTCAAAATTTTAACAAATGCCAACCAACAGACTCATAGCTATAAATTCACTAGTCTCATAGCAGCTTTTCTCTCTGTGGTTTTGATCACCGAGATGCTTGAAATCTGCATACAAACATCATATGATCAAAACGTTCAACTGATTTTAAAGAGTTATCTCCCTGTAGTATATGGTACCTCCTTAAGAAGAATTTGAAGATACCAAATAGTTTTAATAAGATACATTTAATCCATGTATATAAAGTCTAATGAAAACGTAGAACAACCTTCATCGTGGACGCTGAAATTCGAAACATTGGAAATCCAAATAATTTTAAAGTGTTTGGGAGCACATGTGACCATTACATTTTACATATATTATCCACCGGATTACAAGAATATTTCAGTTTCCAATAAATAACTTAGAGGTTATTCCTCCAATTTTATAATAGGAGTTAAAAAAAGGAAAGGTTAATGATATAGGTGATAATGATACGTTGGAATATATCTTGAAGTGAAAGTGTCGATTAAGTGATGTTTCCAACTCGGGGTGATTCGACTTGTATTACGCAAATATTTGTTTTCACAAACGCTAAAAGCTACTTTTAACAATCAACATTGGAAATGGTAATACATACAATTAATATGTTCAGTTCCAAGTTATCCAGTTGTTGCAAAGTAAATGTAATCGACAAAAGACATACAATAACTGTTTAATAAAAACGCTTGACACGTTTGCTTTGACATATTTCTTGCAATTGTTAAGTTATGTTATGCAACTGTTCAACCAAATATAACGGGAGTTATGACTCCTTTAGAAAAATAACCAAACAAAGCATATAGCATGATCTTGACATTGAAGTTTAACTTTGTATCCTTTATTAAGGCCAACTCTCAACTGAGGTGATGCTGTAGACCACGTAGCGTACTGTATGCTAGTTTTGATGGTGCAATATAAAAATGAAATTTCCAGAAACAAAATCAGGCCGTCGACATACATGAGTTAGAGAGGTGCCATTCAACACTGACTTCTTCTAAAATGTTTCTTCTCGACATCATAATAAGAATTTAAGAAATTTTAAGAACATGATATAGAAAGGAGATATAGGGGAATAATTCCCAACAGGAACCGATTATGTCACTATAGAAACCACATTAACAACTTTACACTTCATAGTATTATAAACGTAGATATAAAATTTAGTGGGCATGACGAATTTCTGGAATAATTTTTATCGGATACGCTGATTGAAAAGCCAAATGATTATTTTGAAAGCAAACAAACCAAAGAGCTTAAACAAGATAGCCAAAATAAGATTACCTATGCGTGAAGGTGATTTGTTTTAATTTTGATAAATTATGTTATGTAGGAAGAAATAGCATGTATTATTACCCCGAAAAAAACAAAAACAAATTCAAGATTATTGGCAGTGGTAAATTGTGACACAGATATTCCATAGCGGTCAACCAAGTCACGGTGGCGATCGTCAAACTTTCGTAGTGATGACTTTAACTTAACCAATAGTAATTCTTGGAACAAAAACAAATACGAGATTATTGGCAGTTATTAGCCACAGCTTTAATTGTCTCTGTGCCTGTAAACAGCAACGTCTTTTGCTTCAAGCACAAATTGGTAATAATTACGCAGGATGTCATTTGCATTACACAATAATTGGTGATATTAAATTAACCAATCATATAACCCCGGTTCGCCGGGTAAATGGATATAAATCATAATATCGCTAGGTTTTCATAAGGTATTTCCAATGGAAATAGTAGTCTGGAACAATATATTTTTAATCCTATGATCTGTTTTTTTTCTATAAGGAGAAGCTTAATATTTATCAGAGTGGAAATCATAATACCAGACACGGTCGAACAAAAAAACCATTACGGTCATATGTCATTGTATTCTTAAAATAATATCAACTCCAATACATCGTGCGCAATTAATTTCATAATGGACTTTCTTATCAGATACTGACATTTTTTTTATCAAGTGAATTATTTTAGATTTTCTTTTTGTGTTGCTTTGTAAGTAATCTGTTATCATTTTATTCCATTGTATTATTAAGTCTTTTCTGTATCGACACAGTGATAGCAATAAAAACGTATATATATCCAGTTTAACGCACACGACTCGTTTCTCAAAGTGCCTTAACAGGACGATCAAACTCGACTACGGTTACCTGTGTCTTAACAGGACAATATATATATCTTTATTCTCATAAAGCCAATGTATAACAATGGTACAGAGATATAACAATAAGATCAAAATAACAACTATTTACAATATATATATACAAATTAGGAGAGATGTTACAATGGACTAAGAGCCTGGAGGACAAACACCGGTATTAATAGCACTTATAAAATGATAGAGTTTCTTCAGTATTGGCTTTCTTTTACTTGACATAAGTTCAGAAAATTTAATGATATTATGTCTATATATGAAATAATTTGACAGTGACTGCTTACGTTTTTGGTTAAAATAAATACATTCAAAAATATAATGGTATTCATCTCCAATTTGGGATCTATTACATAATTTGCATTTACGATTTTCTCTTGGAATGTTCTGCCATCGCCCTGTTTCGATGGGGAGTTTATTATTTGTTGTTCTAAATCTGCAAAGCAGAATTGCATCTTTTATTTCTAAAATATTTAAATATTCTTCATATTTAAACTCTGTTTTAAATGTTTTATAATTTATGGCTTTAGGTGAATTTTGTAATAAAGAATTCAATCAAACTCGACTACGGTTACCTGTGTCTACAGAAAATACGAAAAATCATTAGATTTCATGACATTATGATACTGATTGAAATTTGTAATTCATTTGTCACTTTAATACGTTGAGTATAGCAAAACTATTACTGGTTTTGTGCGAGGTAAACATTCAAGTTATCAACATTCAAAAAGAGAGTGTTTCCACTCGGGAAAAGCTCTCTGGAAAATAACCCATTTTGTGTTGACATCTTTCACATTTGTATGTTCGAAGTTCCACAATGCAATATAGGGACGTACATATCGAGTTCTCCCGGACTGAATGTTTTTTTCTAACCTATGACCTTTATTTGACCTAATCGAAAAAAGAGCATTGAACTAATGATTACAACTTCTTACTATTACATTAAATGACGGTCTCATTTCGTTTCCTTGATTTTCACACGTATTTTTTTATTCCAGGGTATTAACATTATGTCGAGACAATGGAATGTCCATGATTTGATTGCAACACATCCAGATGTTCACACCGCTTGGAATGAGATAGAAATATTTTCTTCATTTATGGTATTTCCGGTCGTATTTTACATTAGTCGAAGATAGAGACAGATGACTTGTATCTTTTCATTTCAAAAGTATTATCACTATCCCCCCGAAGATGGCATACGTTACCTTTAATGCCAAATAGATCACTATCCAATGATACTCTTTACTGACATATCTTAGTCTTAAGCTCGGAATGCGGACGTGGCCGTATGATAGTTGGATTTACAACTACCTAAGCAACCATTACAATTGTGAGCGCGAATCCCGCCCATTTCAAAAGTATTATCACTACGTAGTTATTGTTCATCGCATACACTTTCAACTAAGCTAAAATACATCAAAGGTTATTTTGTTCTCTGAAATGTGAAGCAACAAAGCATTTATATAAAGAATTACATTTAATATTATAACATTGTCCATGCTATTGCATCATGTAACTTTGAGTAGTTAACAAAATATCGAAAAACCCTTATTTCTAGCAATTGTTAAGTTATATTATGAAACCGTTAGACAAATATAACGGGAGTGATGAATCCTTCAGAAAAATAGGCAAACAAGGCATATACCATGACCTTGACATTGAAGTTTGACTTTGTATCCTTTAACAGGACCAACCATCAACTAAGGTGCTGCTGTAGACCACGTATCGTACTGTATGCTAGTTTTGATGGTGTAATATAAAAATGACAATTACATAAAAAAAATCAGGCCATCATCATAAATGAGATAGAGATGTGTCATTCAACACTAATTTCATATAAGCATGTTTCTGGACATCATAATACATTTTGAGGACATGATATAGAAAGGAGATAGGCACAAAATTCCCAACAGGAACCGATTATGTCACCATAGAAACCACATTAACAACTGTGCACTTCATACTAATATAAACGTAGATATCTAACTTAGTGCGCCTGATTAATATTTAGAATAAGTTTCATCGGATACGCTGAATAAGTTTCATCGGATACGCTGAATAAGTTTCATCGGATACGCTGAATAAGTTTCATCGGATACGCTGAATAAGTTTCATCGGATACGCTGAATAAGTTTCATCGGATACGCTGAATAAGTTTCATCGGATACGCTGAATAAGAAGCCAAATGATTATGTTGAAAGCAAGCAAACCACAGATCCTAAGCAAGATAGCCAAAATAAGATTAACTGTGTGAAGGTGATTTGTTTTAATTTTGATAAATTAAGTTAACCAATAGGAATTCGTGGAACAAAAAACAAATAAGAGATTATTGGCAGTTATTGGCCACAGCTTTAATTGTTTCTGTACCTGTAAGCAAGAGAGCCAAAATAACATTACCTATGGGTGAAGGTGATTTGTTTTAATTTTGATAAATTATGTTATGTAGGAAGACATAGCATGTATTATTATCCTGAGAAAACAAAACCAAATACAAGATTATTGGCAGTGGTAATTTGTTACACAGATATCCCATCGTCAAGCTTTCGAAGTGATGACTTCAACTTAACCAATGGGAATTATTGGAACAAAAACAAATACGAGATTATTGGCAGTGGTAATTTGTTACACAGATATCCCATCGTCAAGCTTTCGAAGTGATGACTTCAACTTAACCAATGGGAATTATTGGAACAAAAACAAATACGAGATTATTGGCAGTTATTAGCCACAGCTTTAACTCTGTCTGTATCTGTAAGCAACAATGTCTTCAGCTTCATGCACAAATTGGAAAGAACTATCCGTGATGCAATTCGAATTGCACAACAATGGGTCATACTAAAATAAAGAATAATATCCCGACTTCGCCGGATAAGTGGATTTATGAATAAGACATAAATCATGATATCGCCAGTCTTTCATGGGACCTCAAACAATAACATTTTAAATAACAATGCACAAAGTATTTCCAATGGAAACAGTAGTCTGGAACTGATATATTTTTAATCCTATAATCTGTTTTTCTATAGAGAGAAGCTTGATATTTATCAGAGTGGACATCATTATGCCAGACATCATTGAACAAAAACGCATTACGGTCATATGTCAATGTATTTTTAATATAATCTCAACCCCATCGTGTAAAGGACTCTCTTTTCAGATACTGACATTTGTTAGTTATTTTAGTTTGGTTTGTTAGCAATCAGTTACCATTTTATTCCATTGTATTAAGTTTGTTTGAGTTATAGTAATAAAATCGTAGATATTATGTTTCTGGAATAATCTTAATCAAGTACGCTCAAAGCCAAATCATTTAATTATTTCAGAGCAGCCAAAAACCAAAGCACATGAGAGCAGTCTACTCTTTTTTAACCTTATTTCTTATGTTCTGAACACAATCTGATTAGGGGCCGACGTGGTCGTGATCGTATGATAGCTGGATTTATAACTACTTATGCAATCAGTGCCTATTACTACTAACGTTGCAGGCTCTATTCCCGTTCATAGTGAGGTGCACTCGATACACTATTATGTGATAAAGTTTGTCAGGGACTTGCGGCAGGTCGGTGGTTTTCTCAAGGAACCAATAAAACTGACAGCTATGATATAACTAAGATATTGTTGAAAGTGGTGGTAAGTACCATTTCCTTAACCCTATAATATACCATGCTTACAATGACAAAAATGACGGATGGCGTTCACATGACAGTGCCGCAAGTCACTGACAACAGTCATCACAGAATGTTGAAGTTGATGCACCTCGCAATGATATGGTGTATTATAGTGATTAACGGTTTATAATTGTCTAAGATAAGAGCACCAATTATTACTCTGTATAATACATATTTATTTGTAAATACATATGAGCATGGACTACTTCAATGTATTATAATATCAAATTGCCACGATCAAGTGTTGTGTTTAACTAATTCTTACACATTAAGAACAAAGCTCATTACATTCTGTCAATGAAATTTCGTGTTTATACTGCACTGGAATACAAACAACACCACATGAGCACAGCAAAACAAGCGAAACTCATTAATGAACAATCGTCGATAAGTGAGAGAGCGCTATAGATATGATGTTAATCGGCTATGCACGCACGTTCCTACTAATTTGCAAGGTTTATTCTTTGAGTGGATGAAATATTATTGTTCTACCTTTTTCTGAAAACGAGACAAATTAGATGTATGTCACCTAAAATACCACAACATCAGTATTAAAATCGAATAGGAAAAGAATAGAAACAGCCGCAAAATACCTCTAACACGCATATAAATGACTACTCACTCTCCTGGCTTGATACAGGCATTTCAATAAAACGTGGCGGTATTAAACTAATTTGTACAGGAAAGGAATAGTGCAAACGTAGATATCTAATTTAGTTTACACAATAATTACATTATTTAGATATAGTGTTACTGATGCTACACACTGACAGAGAACAACAATAGAAGAAACTGGATCCAATCATAAAAACGTAGATATCTAATATCGTTCACATGACCTGTTCCAGGAATAACCCTCATCGAGTACGCTCATAGTCAAAAGTCACTGACAGCTAGTAATCCTCAAGGTATATACAAAATAGCCAAAATCGGTTAAGGTTTTCAAGGATTGAGAGAGATTGACCATAGCTTTAATGGATTACTTTGTATTGTAGGTATACCAGCTCAAGGCTATTTCAGATAGACGTGGTGCACATGCACTAAGTTAGATATTTACATGTACGTTTGTATATTTATTTCTATAAACAAAAATGACATGACATCATTAATAGTAACATAAAAATGAAACAGCACGGTTACTGTATCTGATCCGTTTAATTGTTATATTCGTAATTTTCGCAAACAAAATTACTGATATTAGAAACCACAAAAATTATTAATATTTATTTTCGTAGTTAATCATGACACGAGTCATTATTGCTGAGAACAGATAAAACAAGAGATTCATATCTTCCATTAAAGTGTGTCCAATAATATTAAAAACCTGATAATAATAAAACGCACCATATGTTTCCTGCAAACATATCTATATCAATAATTATACTGGTTATTTATGAAATAGTCAATAAGATGTTAATAAATAACTTGCCATAATTAAAGTTGTTCTTCTGTGTCGGAATTTCAGATTTGTCAATTATTGTAAACTTGGAATTTTTCCAAGTGGGGTAATTATTGTCCGGACTATCTTTAACATACGAAATATATCAAATAGAAATTATAGATGGGTTAAATTGGGTACGGTGGCTCCGTTCAAGTTTGAAACACAGCCCTTTCATATATTCCCACGCTATGAAAGCCATACCCATTCATATATTCGAAGTACGAGAACTTTATCGATGCATATTTTATTCAGTTATTGGTAATCCATTGATATATTGAACTAAAATCCAGAATAAACACGCGATGATTAATTTTGCACCGTTTCATAGTACATTATACCATAATTATATAATAAATTGTCTTGCCAATATAGAAGCTGTTCGGTCTTGTAGAACTACTACCTATTGGTATATCAATGACAATCCCTTGATGTATTGATATAGACAACTTACGACTCAATTAATCATATATTTCTATCCTGAAAAATGCAAACCATTCCAGCAGCATGTCTTTGTTTACGTTTATACAGGAGGTGACCCACTCTTCCCCCACATGCATGCAGAATATCCACAAGTAAGCACACCCAGTAACACCCGGTATTTTGTCCTATAAATTACCCAATTAAAATGGAATTATTTTAAAACAGCGTTCAACAATGTCCATGGAAATGGTAATTACGGAATAAAAACATGCATGCATTAAATGAGGGGGGGGGGGGCAAAAAAACTGCACTGTTCCAACAATTCCAAAATACGATAGAAAAATTGCATATTTTCAATAAAATGTGTATGTCATCAACCTGTACGAGCTAAGGCTATTGCTGGGGTAGTAGACATCTGGACCATCGCTAAGGAAATAGGGTACTAGGTTACTATTCTTATCTCTTTATGATTTTTTTAACTATTACTTATTAACACATATATAATACCAATGTTCCATCAACATGAATAACCTCACTTATCAAGGATGGTTTTTGACACATTTCATCCAATATATATATATATATATCTCTGCTTCCTATGGCACTAATGAAATTTAGTATGCAGCCACCATTTCTATGTCTTTGGTGGAAATGCCCAAATAACACAACAAAACTAATAGATATATTGTTTAGTTCTTTTGGATTTTGATGAAATTAGAAAAGAAATCAAGCACCGACAAATAAGCAATGAAAGAGACTTAATATTTTTCTCTAGTTGTTATCATCCTTGTTACCGGTACAAAATGTATCTCTTCTTTTTACATGGCAGCTGCGACGACTATTTACCTTTTATTTTTACTATTTCAGTAAGTGTAATATATTAGAATGAGATTGTTGAAAACATTATTATTGTATTTCGCTATGCCAAGTGATATGCTAAGCAAAACATCAAATCTTTGTCTGTCCAGAGAATATTCCTGTTTTTAAACGTCATTACTAGAATATGTTATACAATATATTATAAATGTGTTTTTTGTTTGGTTTTTTTGAAGTGAGCTAATTCCATATCACACGTGCGTACGTCTCCTGACGCAAGAAACAATTGACACGCGTTAGCCATATTAATCTCCTGTTAAAATACGTATTATGATAAACCGGAGAGAGATATTCAATATTTATCTTTATTCCATGGTATACATATTAATTATGCTGCATTTGCTCTGTATCCAATCAAAACTAGTTATTGGGAAAATGACAAATGCTGTTGCAAGTGACTTCCTGGTTTAAATTTCCCGCAGATTCCATTTTTCATCGTAATGTAATAATTTTTGTCTGACTACACCTGGTGTTTATCTATTAGATCACTGACGACCACCAACCGTACTCTCATGTGTTATAAGAATGTAGATGTTGGTGGTCAGAGATATACTAAGAAGGCCATATGGCAGTTTATGGACCGGTCTGTGACTCCCAAAATATTACATGGACGCAAGTGAACGAGGTGACAGACCGGTCCATAAACTACCATTTGGTCCAAAGTGTCATGAACTATTTGCTATATTACACACAACCCACCAAACCTACTTCAAACAGAATACAACTGTATACATTTTATGGACATTCTTAATACAAGTACTAAAACAATCACAAAAATGACAGATACATGTACATAGAAAAAATGGAAATCAAGTATCTCATTGAAGCTTAATTTCAAGCAGACACATCCTTTAAAGATCTTTGTTCGTTTATGAAATAGAAAACCGCACACCAATGTCGGTCGATATCCGGGTTTATATTATATTGGACGGGGCTCGGTACAATATACTATTTATTAAACCGGCTTGCTCAGAAAGACAAATAGTGTAAATCAAAACGTAAGGCATAATATACAGTCATATAAATCAAAATTATTTCACCTCTTTCCGGTTCTATTTGTATGCGATTTTTTGTCCAATCTGTAAACATTTTAAAACACTACGCGAAGCTTTCATGTTCACATTGAGATAATACATCTATGAAATGATTTGTATGAGCTAAGATAATTTTCTTAAACATCGTGGATTGCAGGATAAATACAATATTGGTCAATTGATGGTGAATATACATATTGTTTTACTTAGTGGGAAACGTGTGTTTGTGGTATTGAGAGAGACTCGCTAAGCTCCTCGTCTTCCTTTCCGCTTCCCAACCTGGTATATTGATAACGAATACAGATTTTTACTTAACAAGAAATGAGGGAAGCGACTCGCTAGACAATTTACGACTCAATTAATCATATATTTGTCTCCTGAAAAATTCGACCCATTCCAGCAGCATGTCAATATATATAAACAGTTTATAAGAAGTGACCCCCTCTTTCCTCAATGTATGCAGAATACCCAAAACAACCACAACCGGTAACATCCGGTATTGTTTCCAAATAAATGTGATTATCTAAAACTGCTTTCCTCGTTTCAACAATTTACACGGTAACGGTAACTACAGAATACAAGTATGCATGAATTAAATGAAAAAGAAACAAAAATTTGCACTGTTGCAACAATTCCAAAATCCAATAGAAATATCTTAGATTTTCAACAAAGTTTGTATGTTAACGACCTCATGTAAGCATGAGCTAATGCACTTCTGATATGGTAGTAGAAATGTGGACCATTGCTAAAGAAATAGAGTACTAGGTTAATATTCTTATCTCTTCATGATTTTTTTTTAACTATTACTTATTAACACTGTAATATATTGGGGTTGGTTAACTTTCTTTTATATATGAAAGCTTAGATTTTTATTACAAATTGGATTCATCAGTAAATTATGTCCAAGTATTTAATTTAATCTTCATAGAAGAAATTATTTTAGTCTGATAATTAACAATAATTATCAGTAGTATTTCGAAATAAGTAGAAATCTTTTTATCTTAAGTATAAATTCATTTTAACATGATCGATAAAATTGGAAGTTGTTTAGCGCTAAATTTTGAACTGGGACAAGCATTACTTCAGATAAATTTTTCGTAGTTTTGCATCGTGACACAATGTCTAATGATTATACCTGGTATATGGGGGAATTCAGCTACTTATATCTCTCATAATGTTGAGATTCAGCCAATATTGACTGAGAAATTGACGGAATTCCATTGTTTACATTCTTTCAAATTTCATTTTGGCAGCAAAATATTCACCGGCGATCGTACTTCCGGTTTATAGTTCGTCTTTATTTTGTCATTTTTGGGGTGTATTTTACATATTTAAAGCTAACAAAGTATTCAGAACATTGGTTGGCCTTCCAGAATCGTATTTATAAATATGTTTGTTGGTTAATTTTATATTTATGTGCATTTGCTAAGAACTATGTTTTGATGAATTTTACTGACGTTGTCACGTCCTTGACAAAAGATGAAAAGTATTTTTGTCAGTTCACGCCATAAAGTTTAAGAACCCGGGAAAATTTGAATATAAGATTTTTCATTAAATTTTATCTGTTTTCCACCTTGGCTGACAAGGGAAATATGAATTATTTCGATGTATTAGGGGGAAATAGTCAGTTGTCAGCCAAGTATGAATTTGTCAGGCACCTGTCAGCCAGAATGACAAGCGCTGATTGGTCAGAGAAGGGTATACATACGAAGCAAATTCAGAAGATGGCAGATCGCATCCCAGTCTTGGTACTGGACACATCAAGAGCCAAAAGCAGATAATATAGTTAAATACCAATTATAACAACAAGAGACATCTTTATAAGTTTAGGTACATCTACAAGTAAATTTATAAGGAAACGAACCAATAATGGAAACAATATATATTTAAAACAATATTTCCATCACTTTAAAGAATAATTAAGTCTATCGTTTCAAACTTATTCTGCAACAATCAAGATGGCGATTGTTTATATTTACTTCCGTTTCGGACTTTTTATTAAAGATCATAGAGTCATTACTGTTAAAGAATACAACATAACGAAGACCTTTTAAAGATTTATATGGAATAGTAAAATATATTTTTATGTCATACGATGCGATCTCCCACCACACTGATGCCCCGATTTGCTTACTAGTATTTGGAATTTTTGGATAATCATTTGGAACACAACTATTAATCAAGTTTTACAACGGAAGGCCAACATCCTACTTGTTTATTTCGTTATTATTATTGTTATTATATAAGCTTATGCTGTAGAAATTTCGTATTACTGATGAACATCAACAGAAATGAATACAACATTTTACTGACAATATTTGTAGTCTTTATCGCCTTTACATGTATTTAAATGGACAACAAACCACTCGACCGTCTATTACAACACATATATAATACCAATGTTCCATCAACATGAATAACCTCATTTATCAAGGATGGTTTGGCACATTTCATCCAAATATATATATATATAAATGTTGCTAACCCAGTTTTACATCTCTGTTTCATATGGCACTAATGAAATTTGGTATGTAACCTCCATTTTTATGTCTTTGGTGGAAATGCCCAAATAACACAACAGTGTCATAAACTAATAGATATATTGTTTAGTTCTTTTAGAATTTGATGACAAATAAGCGAAAAAATACTTAATATATTTCTCTATTTTTTAACATCCGAGTTATCTCTTTTTTTTACATAGCAGCTGCCATGACGAGTTGCCTTTTATTTTTACTAATTCATCAGTAAGTGTAATATATTAGAATGAGATTGCTGAAAACTATATGAAGAAAACATTATTATTGTATTTCGCTATACCACGAGATTTGTTAATCATAATATCAAATCTTTGTCTTCCTACAAAGTATTTCTGTTTTTAAGCGCCATTACAAAGATACATTATACAATATATTATAAATGTATTTTTCGGAAGTAAACAAATTCGATATCACACGTGCGTACGTCTCCAGACCCAAGAAACAACTAGCACGCGATAGCCATATTAATATCCTGTTAGCATACGTATTATGATAAACCGTAGAGTGACATTTAATAGTTATCTTTATTCCATTGTATACATATTGATGAATCTGTATTTGCTCTGTATCCAATCAGAAACAGTTATCATGAAAATGACAAATGCTGCTGCAACTCACTTCATGGTTTCAATTTCCAATTGATTCCATTTTTCTCGAAATGTAATACTTTTTTTGTCAGATCGCAAGGAATACCAGACTACACCTGGTGTTTATCTAATCGATCACGAACGACCACCACCAGTGCATTCATTTGTTATAATAACTTCTTCTGTTTGAACGTAGATGTTGGTCAGCGATATACTAAGAAGGCAATATGACAGTTTATGGACCAGACTTTGACCCCAAAATAGTATATGGACCGGTCCATAAACTGCCCAAAGTGCCATCAACAATTTGCTATATTGCACACCATCGACCAAAACTTCACTGTACTTCAATCAGAACACAATTGAATGCATTTTATGGACATTCTTAATACAAATACTAAAACAATCACTAACATGACAGATACGTGCACGTGGACATAGAAAAAAATAAAAATCTAAGTATTACAATTGAAGTTTAATTTCAAGCAGACACATCCTTTTAGAACTAACAAAGAGCCTATCAGACGACATGTGTGTTTGTTTATGCAATGTCAAACCGGAAACCAATGTCGGTCGATTTCCGGGTTTAATATTATATTGAACGGGGCCCTTACCGGAATGCTTACAAAGACAAACAGTGTAAATAAAAACGTAACTCATAATACATAGTCATATAAATCAAAATTATTTCACTTCCTTCCGGGTACTATGGATGCGAATTTTTGTGCAATCTGTAAACATTCTAAAATACTACACGAAGATTTTAGATTCCAAATGAGATAATGTATTTACGTGAATTAAGATTATTCTTAAAATATTGTGGATTGCAGGATAAATACAATATTGGTCCATTGATGGCGAATATAGATTTGTTCTTACTTAGCGAGAAGCGTGTGTTTGTGGTGTTGAGAGAGACTCGCTAAGCTCGTCGTCTTTCTTCCCGCGTCCAACCTTCGTCAAGCAAATTTTGCATTCCCTTCATGTAGACCAGTATTGCATATTTCTGCAGCGAACTCTTCCATTCTACATATAATAAAAATGAACAGGTTTATTTGATCGTTATACAAATAATAAGACATATTTATAAAATGTTACTACACTATAGCCTATAAATACTATCAACATTGTATAGATGATTGCTGCTAGTGTGCAAACAGCCGACACATGGGTTAATAGAAGATATATAGAAGTCTTCACCTCAGACGCTTTACGGTCGTCATCATCAATTAACTGATTGCCAGCAGGTTCAGTGTCACAGATTACTCATGAATTGTTCAACCCTTTTCCTTGTTTACTGTGATTGACAGTTAGCCAATGTAGCACGGAGCAATTGAGTGCATAACGGCTCTTGTGATGTTTTCTAAGCTTATTTTCGTTGATGATTGTTTGCTTTCATGATATCTAGTTCATAGCTTATCAACGGTTTTGTAATAAAAGTAACACGACGGGTGTCACTAGTGGAACAGGAAGTGCTCATGAGTTCACATCAGGGATTCGTGTTACTCAATCTCTATGTTTTTGGTGTGTTTTGTTATTGTTTGCCCTTTTGTCTTTTTTCCGTTTAGTTATTGAATTGTCTGTTTCCTTCAAATTTCTGCTTCTGATTGCTCTTTGGTATCTACAAGCTGTTCTTAGACAACTGTCTGACAGGACTTGACTGCATATATTAGTAACATGGCGGGTGTCTTATAGAAGCAGGAACTGCTTACCATTCACAGGATCCTGCGTTCCCCAGGGTTATTTGTGGGGTCTGTGGTGCTCATCATTTCAGTTCTTTGTGTTGTCCTATTACGTTTCATTACGTTCGGAGTTCTGTGTTATGATGTCCGTTACGATTTCCGCATAACAACGATCTTCGGTTTGTCTTTACCTCCAGTTGTTTCCATTTTCTATTTAAGTTGTTTGTGTTTGTTTGCGTTTTATGGTGTCCATACATTTTGTGTTGTGCTTGTGCAGTGCTTTTTGTCGTCTATGATGCCAGTTTCTCTGGATTGTCCATTTTTGATTCCCTCTCCGGTATTCTCTTGCATTTATTTACAAGTGTATGGCTATGTTTGTGAGTTATATAGTTGCGGTCACATTTATTGGAGGAGGAAAGCGCAGCATCCATAGAAAACCAAACCTGCTGCATGTGTGGGGCAAGTCACTGACACACTTTATCACATGAAGTTCTATCAAGTGGATCTCACCATGAGTCAGGAATCGAACGCATGGCAATTGCATGGACAGATATCAACTACCACACAACCATACGATCACAACCCGGTCACAGAGAATGACATAGATAATTTTATTTACAATAAATAAAGCTTTTGAAGTTACTGAATGATTTTGTACAACCTTATAACTTACTCTTTGGTGTATTCTACAAGTATTGTGTTTTAGATGACGACCTAAATCGCACGTATTTACTTCAAATACATTGTTCAATGATTTTTTTTATGATTAGGTTTCTCGGGACAAGAGCACATAGTTTTACGTTAAAAGATGCATTGCCTTCCGGAAAACCATGCCTTCTCTCAGGTTGGAGGTCGCCATCGAATCTGTTATTTACCTATTTCATTGACATTCATACATGTACTCGTGTGTTGTATTACATCCGCATAGTGGCTGTCGTTTGTGCTAACTGAACATTTCACAACCAATTCTAAGATGTAACTGTACATGTCTGTCTTCTGCAATGCTACATTTTCAATATCATCATTGCTATAAGACTTAATATATTTTAATATCATTCGTATTAACATACGAACGCGTTACTTTGGTAGCAAATATAACCCTATAAAACATAGATATCAAATTCAATTTCAAGTCATTTCAAAGTACATTTTGTCATTGACTACCAGCACGTGATTATCAAAGCACGTAGCAAACCCATCAATATACAAAACATTAACGGAAATGTAACTAGTTGTAATAGAATGACAGAATAATATAAATGATGCTAGGTTTTCCCGGCAAAAGGAACAATTTACGTGACAAACGATAACCTTTGATATATGTTCTCTACGCCTCATAATGATTTTCTGTATTAAGATAAAATGACCAACAGGGACAACAATTCCCAATAAGTATCTCGAAGGTCACTTTCTCTCGGTCTATGTAGATATTGTTTTTATTCTTGTTATTGATAAGTAGATAAAAGAGACATAAATAGTTACTGTAATAGATAAACGGTAGCTGGTTCATTTACTAAGTATACAGTATACTTGTTTTTATGACTATAGACAAAGTATTTCACAGGTATATTTCAAAGATATTGTTGTGGCTAATTGATATTTTAATGTCTATGGTATTGTATGCATTGTAAACTATCAAGTGCCCTTGAAACATGTAGTGATTATGTTTAATGGCCATATGTCAGGAGGAAAGCAACGGATACTAACTTCAATAGAGATGATCGAACTGTACACTATATCTGTATGACTTTTTTATATCTGGCAGCGTTTATGACTATTTTTATATCTGGCAGCGCTTATGACTTTTTTATATCTGGCAGCGCTTATGATTATTTTTATATCTGGCAGCAGCTTATTACTATTTTTATATCTAGCAGCGTTTATGACTATTTTTATATCTGGCAGCGCTTATGACTATTTTTATATCTGGCAGCACTTATGACTATTTTTATATCTGGCAGCGCTTATGACTATTTTTATATCTTGCAGCGCTTATGACTTTTTTATATCTGGCAGCGCTTATGACTATTTTTATATCTGGCAGCAGCTTATGACTATTTTTATATCTAGCAGCGCTTATGACTATTTTTATATCTGGCAGCGCTTATGACTATTTTTATATCTGGCAGCGCTTATGACTATTTTTATATCTGGCAGCGCTTATGACTATTTTTATATCTGGCAGCAGCTTATGACTATTTTTGTCCTGCGTGATATCATTTGCATCTTTTCTCACATGTGGAAAGCACTTTCATGACCGCATCATTTCACTAAAACTAGTTTACCCCAGCCACTTTTATTAAAGTGCCTGTGCTAAGCCAGAAAAGAGAGATGTTATGTATTTGTGTGTTAAGGGTATCGATTTTACCTCTTTCTGTGATTTTTCTATGTAATCATTTTATTTGAAATGATTATTTTCAATTTATGTTTTTATGAAATCAGTCCAATGTATGAGATAAATAGATCAACTTTCGTCGTCACCGCGGCATCAAAGACAGTTAATCAGTACCACGGAATTAGGTTAAGCATAAGTGATTTACATAATTGAGGTAGCTAAAAAAACAGAATTGATATCGGTAAACATGAAATAAGGTTTCTTATCTTCTTTGATTATAGAGTAGTGAACGGTTATACATAATCTTACAATTTAATGATAAGAATTTATAGCCTTATTTTCAATTAGTTAAGTTAAGCGGTGTCTTCAAAAGCAGCTTTCTCCAACATTTAAATTTTGCATTAACAATTTACAAAAGAGATGGCCTCCATAATTCTAACGGCTCGTGGTATATAAATGCGAAACCAGGCATGTGGCATTATACCGTTTAGCACCTGAATAACTTTTGATAAGGATGGCACGATGATTTATCAACCGGGAAGAAGTGATAATGACCAACGGGTGAGATGATTATCACTTCATGAGTTGATATATATCGTGTCAACCGACATCAAAAGTCAACAATTGTTTTATTAACTGACTTGAACTTATACCAACTTATATGTAAAATCAGAGCAAGGCTTGTGGAACATCCAAGTGTCTATTGACAACAACGACTGTGTTTTACCATTACACAACAGTACAAATATTACCACTTTAGCTAGCAAAAAACAAATACAATTATTTAATTATTTTGACGAGAAATAAACATCTTGGATTTTGCAAATTAATGCACAATTCCGAAACGTTAATCTGAAAGGAGTTGTGATTGGTTCATAACAAATGCACCGTCCAATCAAAACATTCGATTTAAAGCGAACATCATCGGATCTATATCAAGGTACTTAACAGCTATGATAGCTACCTCTCGTTCAAGATTGTGCGGTGGTCATAACGTTTGAGCAAGAGGGATTTGCATGGTTTTGATCAATAAAGATTTTATTAGTCATTTAATGAAAATGTATATGACGTTTCATCCAGATCGCTATTTGTACCGATTTTTATTTTAAGGAACTCGAATACGAAATTCTCATTTCTGTGTAAATATTGTACTTTAAATACATTTTTGTTGTTAAATCGACAATTGTGTGAAGATAAAGGTTATAATTGATGCGTAAATCCAAAATAACATTTTCTAAATGATAGGACGTGTTTATGTAGATAATGAATGATAGCACGATTTAACGTTGATAATGAATGGCACGGTTCATTTAACTATAGAATGTCACGGTTTGATAATTCACTATATATTAAACAAGATTAATTTACATTATTCCCATTCTTTCAAAGAAGTAGGTCTTGTAGCTTTTAGAACAATAATGTCAATACTTAGCTATGACATGTGACGTGAGATTTATTTAAATTTGAAAATCCACTCCTTCTTTATGAATTAGATAAATATGAGGTCAGTTGCAGGTTTATGAGTATATATCTCTGAACAAAAGTTAGTCGTTAAATTAAAATATTTACGTTTTTATTATTATTATCATGACGAGTTTAGAGATCGAAAACGGAGTAATCAGAATCCGTAAATATAAGGACAGACTACACAATGGCCCGCCCTAAAAGGACAAAAGGACAAACAACGATCTACAAAGCATACACATAGAAAGATCGAGTAATACGAACACCACTAAAACTGGCGGTGAACTAAGGTGCTACGGAAGGGTCAGTAGTTCCTGCTCCACTAGTGGCAACCGTCGTGTTAATCTAGTTACAAACCCAGTGATAAGGCATGGATAAGGACAGGACCGGGAAGTACCCGGTAAATGGAACAAGATAGATAAGATAAAGATAAGAACATATCCGTGGTCATTTGTCACACATATTTTTCATAACGACCAACTAAGTCATAGTGGCGAACTTTCGAAGTGATGACTTCAATTTAATCAATAGGAACCCTTGGTTTTGGTAGATTCCTTGCAAGCAGCAACCCTCTATCAAGGAAATCCGTGATAGAAACCACAAGCTCTGGGAAATCGTATCAACTGAGGATCGTATCTACTGAGGTATGTATACTCTATATGCAGGTGCTGTTTGAATGTTGCTACATATAAATGGAAAGTTTACAATGGGAAATTCATTCATCTCTTTTGTCGTACAGGTTCTTTCGTAACCAACCCTCACTGTTAATTTCAAGGTTTTGGGACAAGGAATAAAGCAGACCAATCTGTATCTGTGGTATTCTTTATTTCAAGCTCAATGGGATAGATGCTATCAGCGAAATCACCACACCTAGAATTATTATATAACTTCTTTTCTTTTTTAGTGAGAAGCCCTTATATGATAGCAGTTTTGGGTTGAAAACAGAGCAAAATACAGGTTTATCAACATGCATATTACAGAATATATTATCTCTAGATTGTCCATTCTTGATTTTCTCTAACGTTTATTTATCTATCAGATTTCCTTAAAAATATTCATTTTTCTTCTAAACCTTTTGGTATTTTTTGTTTTTCATTTATAAATACAAGAATAACAACAGCGTGTTTAAAGGTGCCGTAAGAGTAATCAGAGTCCGTCAATCAAAGGAGGACACAACGGTAAAAGAACGGATATACAAGCCATGATCCACAAAACACAATGCAAAAAAGCAAAATAAAGTTTAAGCAATCGGAACTCAAATAAAAACGGGAGGTAAACTCATGTCCTCCGGAAGGATAAAAAGTTCCTGCTGCACTAGTGGTACACTTTTGATAGAGCTTGGCCTATCTGTTAGGAAATGAAGTGAAAAGCAATAATTGAAAAAGAACAGGGGCAGTTGGGTTCGTGTTGCTCGATCTTTCGTTTTCTGTGTTGTGTTTTGCAGATCGTTGTTTGTCATTTTGTCTTTTTTGCTTTGGCCATTGTGTTGTCTGTCTTTCTACTTACGTGTTCTGATTACCCCTTTTGGTATCTTCAAACTCTTCATAATTTTATAACGACAGAGAGCGAACAAAATATAATGAAACAACACTTCTTAAATAACAACTTACTGTTGTCTTATAACTAGAAAATAGTGCTTAAGTGAAGCATAAAAGTGCTCTATAAAGCCATCTTAATACGATAACTCGAGGCCAGTATGCATAATGCACGCATCCAAATATCTTGGAATACAAATTACAAAACAACCATGGCATTAAGTTCAGTGTAATGCATTTTCTAAATCTAATTGTCTCGTTCAATTGCACTAGTGAATCGGGGATTAATTGTATCCTTGCGTTGATTGAATCTGAACTATTTAAGGATATATATCTTATTCCCTGTCAGTCTGCCGATTCGTTCAAAAGATATAAAGAACATTATACCTTAAAACGGTTTAAAATGTTAGCCTTTTCCAAGTCTATTTCAATAGATCTTTTTCTTTCTGTGTCATCCTAATAACATGTCACCGTTTATGATATATTGGTGGTTAACGCCACTTTCAAACATATTTCATTTTTATTTATGGAGGAAACCAATGTACATGACGAAAACCACCGACCTGTCCCAGGTTATTGAAAAACTTTATCACAGAGTTGTATTGAGCATATAGAGTGGGGTGACCATATTCGCCATGGTATCATTGTTGGTGTTTGTGAATTTTAGTGAGTAATCGCGCGTGAAGCTGAATGAAAGAGCGTCTGTTTATAAAGGTAATTTAATACCAGAACCAAAAAATGTAAACGACTAATTGGGGTTAAGGTTTTTATTAAAATTGATTGAATACCTTAACCTTAATTATGTAGTTAACTTGATAAATATATGACGAACTGCCACGTTAGTTAAAATGTCGGACCTCTAGAATAACATTTAACTGCAACTACCAGACGATCACGGCCATGACGGCCCCTCAATATATATTTGTGAACAATGGTATAATAGCTCACAAACAACAATCCAACATGTTGATTGATACCTGTATCGTAATAATACAACGGTTTTCTTTCATACCTTGTAAAAATAAGATCGATTGTGCATGAACAACATCATGATATACTTCATTACAAAAACAGCAGCTTTGTCTTGATTTGAAGTTGATTGATTGCCTAATTATTATTCAAAGTCAAACGTGCCGTTTTCTTGACGAAAACAAATCTGCATGTCGCAATAAAGGTGGCACCGTGATAGGCATCTGTCCCGATGTTATAAACGCTGCAAGTAAACAGTGGAGTAATGAATAGGGTCGGTTAAGTTGTCAATGGCAACAGGTCACAAGTTAATAACCTGTCACACAGTTATTTACTAGGACTGTGACTTACTCTAAACACAAGAAAATAATATACACTCCAAAAGATGCCAGTTATGTATTTGGTAGACTTCGTACAGCTATCCATCCGGGTAGCAACTGGTCACAGTTATTTACTAGGACTGTGACTTACTCTAGGCACGAGATGATGATAATATGCATTTCATCCCTAACGCCTGTTGTGTATTTTGTACACCCCGTACAGCCATCAATCCGGTTTCATCCTAGGATGTTTTGTAGCAGACAAGTCAGAGACGCTAAATGAAATAGAGTCTATCCACTGAATTTTTCCCGCTTGAGGAGCCTCGTTTGGAGAATTCGATTATTTATTTCCATTAAATACGTATCCTCTATAATATAGGAATAAATATCATTTGTGGGCGATGATAGATGTGTGACCTTTCTATTCTGAAGGATTTATGCATTTCTCTGACGTCACACTATTGTCCGGAGAGTTGATTATTTTTCAGCATCTGGATTGTTTCTTATTTTTCTGTTTTTTGAACATCAACCTTATACTATGCAAACCTTAGCAATACGTTATTAAATTTGATGCAAAACACCTACTATGCTTTCACAATATGAATAGAAACTTTATTTAAAGAATATTTGAAATTGTTGAACAGGTTATACGATATAACTTGGTTTGGGTCAGTTTACGTTTGATAAACCGCGAAGCGCTTTATGAAAAGCGTAAACTGACCGAAACAGGTTATTCAAGTATAACCTGTTCAACAATTTCAAATATTCCTTATAATTTAATTTTTACAACAAAATTTAATGATTACTCGATTTTAATTACGATTATTTCATGTGACTATTTGAATTTGTCGTTGGCGGATGAACACGTTGGTGACGTCACAATACCAACCCAGGTTATACAGTATAGCCAACATTTCCCAGGCGGATTAGTCAATCAGATTGAAATATTCAAATCAAATTAAATTATAAAGTAATGGTCAACAATTCACCAATGAAGCTGGTTTAGCCCCGTCACTGCCTATCTACGTCTTAACGGTCAGTTATTTGTGTAATATGGTTATTGATTTGGCATCTTTCTACTATTTTCCAATTGTAATTAGAACTATTCAGACAGTGTGGTAGTTTAGAACTATTCAGACAGTGTGGTAGTTTAGAACTATTCAGACAGTGTGGTAGTTTAGAACTATTCAGACAGTGTGGTAGTTTAGAACTATTCAGACAGTGTGGTAGTTGTTTGTGTCTTTCATTTTATTATATAATTTGACAAAATGCATCTAATATTCTCCCTGGACAGAGACGGCTTAAAATTCGGACAATTATTGCCACTATGTAGACATACAAATGTCATGTAATTCAATTGATGAAGTCGTCATGACATCAATAAAATAAGAACATGATCTTAAAGACTTAAGACGAAAATTGAGATTCACACTAGCCATATATCGTTATAGATGTAACCACTCTCAAGTACTGCTATTTTGGGCATTTTACTTCTACGAATCTGATATATAAAACTGATGTCATACGTATTGGATTTGTGGTTCAATCATTACCAGATAAAACGTTTGATACCATGCGGAGAAATTGTTGGACAACTCCAAGTAATAACATATCAGAAAGGACAATCATTATAATAAGAATCGTTTCAAGAATGAGTTATAGCATCCATAAGCCCTTCTTCTAGAGACAAATAACCTCTCATTACATTATGGGCGATCCAAGATCTATAGACTCTGTTAGTACATACAAATTCATGTTGCTTGTGATCGTAATAACGTGGATTGACATTGGTAATGAAAGAGAAATTATTTCATTGTGTCAATCGATAGCAACTAAGCGAACACAATTACACAACTACTGCAATCAGCAAAATAACAAAAATACAGTAACAGAGATATGTCTTATGCGGCCGGTTTTGGCCCATAAAACTAGTTCAACCCCCACAGTTTTTATCGAAGTCCCTGTACAAAGCCAGGAAAATCATCGGTCATGTCGAATCCCGCTCATGGCGAGGTGTACTTGCGACAGATCGGTGGTTTTCTCTGTGTACTCCGGTTCCTCCACCAAAAAAGAAGGACCACCACGATATAGCCGAAATATTGTTGAACCCTAATCCTATATGTGAGTTATGTGTAGGGATTTTGCAGCTGTTTCTACAGTTTTCCGAGTAGACTTTGAACTGTTCTAACAGTTTGGTAGTTATTGTATTTCATTTTTAGAGACGGACAATTCAAATTTAAAGGTCGTTTCACAGGTATACATGCATATAGAGTTAGTTATGTGTTCCGCACTTAAACATTTTCATATATACATATTTACATACAAAATATTATAATTTAAATATTGTTGTGAAGTCATTCTGTACTCGAATTCCAAGAAGTTTTCAGCATTAAAAAGCAGAAATACATATCTTTCCTTGTTTTTATAATTTTGAAATTTAGTTGCAATTTTTATTAAAATATTATTTAAACACAGACTATTTCCACGTCGAAAATTCACATTTGTGTTGAAATTACAATGGAAATGTGGGAATAATCTCTAATTAATTTTGTTTTTAAAGATGAATAATTCTAGAAAATCGGATAAAAATAATATTTTCAGGAGAATGTTTTTTATATGTGGTTTTATATGAAATGCTTGGAATATAATATTGTTGGAACTGGCGTTAAACACCATAACCCTAGAAAATAATTTGGTTCAGAAAAGACTTTTAACCAGTAAAGAAAACAATTTAAACAGTGATAAATACATTCACCAATATCAAAACAAAACGAACAATTATCTCTAACCTCAAAACATTGAGCATATAATAAGACCATGGCATATGGCACACAGAATTGATTTTCTGACTTGGAATAAGCACAAAAATGTGTACTGTTTAAACAGGTTATTAGGATCACGACCTTCCCCCTTTTAATAGTCGGATTTCCAAAGGCATTACCAATTTAAACAAGTTAATGTATATTGAAATTATTAGATATAGAATTATATCTTGTCTACAGAGGGAAATTAATTGCTGTTGTTGATTTTAATTTGTTCATTTATTAACAAAATAGGCCTTAAGCATGTTTCATCGAATTAATTACTTGCCCTTCTATATACTCTAGATTGTCTATTTTTGATTGTCCCTTCGGTATTCTCTAAGATTTATTTATATACCTAAGATTAATTGAGAAGTACCGTGTTGATTTATTGTACAGATATGGTAACGGAGATTAAAGAGAGATGTTCACTTTATTTTATTAATAGTAATAGCACATGCATACTGATGTGGCATCGAATTTCTTATTTTTCAATGTGGGACAATAAAATGTCATCGACAGGGGAAATCGCATGTTTCGTTCATATTAGATAGTTCTCTCAGGACTAATATTCATCTTTACTTCCTTGTCAAAGGAAAATGATAAAATGGCTGTGATGTCGTGAGAATCGGAAATTATTAGCTGTCATTATATATCATAAGAATATGGTCACATAGAATAGTAACTTTAACTGTTCTTAAAAAATGTCTTAATTGTTTTGGTTGTTTTTTTTTCTCGAATTTCATATGATAGAATTTCCTAATATATTGCTTCATTATAATTAATATCACGAATAGTAAATTTTGTGGTATTGATTGGTTTCGGATTTTTATCTTGAAAAATGTGTTATACAAAAATGAATATCACAGATAAGAAAAGATTGAAGATACTAAAGGGGTGCCTCGATACATGTGATAAAGTTTGTCAGTGACTTGCGGTAGATCGGTGGTTTTCTTCGGGTACTCTGGTTTACTCCACCGATAAAAGTGACCGCCATGATATAACTGAAATATTGTTGAAAGTGGTGTTAAACATCATAAACCAAACCAAAGGACTAAATAGAAGCTGTCAATCGAAGAAGAACAGACAATGCAATGGCCAAAAAAAAAGGACAAAAAGACACACGATGTTTTACAAAACACTACACTAGACATAAAGCTTAAAACTGAACAACACGAACCCCGCTGTAAACCAAGGGTGAACGCAGGTGCTCTGGAATGGAAGCAGTTTTAATAGTGCTAATTAATATAATTAATTGATAGAAATCAAACATTTGCTATCATTACTTTTATAACAGCAAAGTGAGTGAGTGCTTGTTGTTTCACACAATTTGAGTAATTGGGTTTTTTTCCTTCAATATGATGGCAACAGCGTCGGTTGTGTAATGGTTAGGCGTGTTCGCTTAATTCGAGTGCAGTAGATCAAAATTGTTCGCATAGTACCCTTCTGATGACGAAAGTACAGTTCGAGTCTTGTGCCAGTGAACTCCGAATGTAATTACTTCAACGATAGGACAAGAACAATTCGAAAACTTTCCCTGATTTTATTTTACAATCATTAGAAAAAGTTTTTCGCACTTTTCTTGCCATATCGTTGAAGTAATTACATTCGGAGTTCATTGGCACAAGACTCGAACTCTACTTCCGTCATCAGAAGGGTACAATGCGAAAAATAAAACAATAAATGAGCGAAAATCTTAAAATTCTTGAGAACTGAGCTATCGTATGTAGCGAAAAGATGTCTTTTAGGAATTGATGTATGCCCTAGTTTGGATGACATAAGGAATTAAGGTGGATTAAATGTACCCGACGCGAGCAGGTATACGATTTTTAAACTTTCGAAGTTTCTTGACTTGTGGATAATTGTATATTATGCCAAATCGAAAGATTGGAAAGCCAAATGTTTTAATTGTTTGGGAGCAATAAACCCAAATTGCCTCAAACAGGATAGCCAAAATCGGCTAAGATCACTTATGCCTGAGGGAGGAGAATCTTAGTTTTATTAATAATTACATTATTTAAGACCTGTAAATTTCAGTAATAAATATATCTAATAAACCATGTCAGTGACGAAGCACTACTGTTTATAAAAATATCTTCATTGTGATTTTTTTTCTCGAATGTCATATTTTTAATAGATATTCCTATTATATTGTTTCATTATAATTAATAGGTTAGGCTTATGGTATTTATCGCCACTTTCAACAAGATATAATTAATATCATGAATAGTAAATTCTGTGGTATTGATTGGTTCTGATCTTTTCCTCTGAAAAAGTGTTACATATCACAGATACAGATAGGACAGGTTTGCAGATACCAAAGTGATAATCATAAGCTGTCAATCGGAGGAGAACAGACAATTCAATGGCCAAACAAAAAGCAACAAAAAGACGCACAATGCTCTACACAACACAAAGCAGAAAGCTCAAGACTGAACAGCACCAACCGCGCAGTAAACCGAAGGTGAACGCAGGTGCTCTGGAATGGTTAGCACTTTTAATAGTGCTAATTAATATAATTAATTGATAGAAATCAATGGTTTATTATTATTGCCTTGATAACAGCAAAGTGAGTGGATGATCGTTGTTTCACGCAACATGAATAATTGTTTTGTTTTTTTGTTTTTTTGTTTTTGTTTTTTTCATTCAATATAATGGCGAGAACAATTTACATTCAATTACATGTCGATGAAATTCGTTTAGCACTATCCGAACATGCCCATGGATTTGTTATAGTGCTAGCTCACTGAAACAATAGTCACACGAGACATTTAACCCGACTTGCACACATTCTCCTGATTCAGAGCCAACCAGCTTTTGCACTTCCTTTTTAATGCCGTGTGCTTAGCGCAGAAATACCAAATACAAAATGTATAGTCTTTCATTTGATCCGTGCACGTTATCCATTTAAACCAACGATACGGGTTCTAACAGTAGATGAAAACACCAATTAATTAATTTGGTTATTAGGTAGTTTTTCAATTATAGTCATAACACGAGCTACAGATGACAAACATATCCTACATTTGTAGGTAAACACTTGTGCAGCCGTGTATGGATATATGATATGGTTACCACAAATAAGAGGGGAAGATTAGTATGGTAATTATATTTTGCATTCTGAGGGTTAAAACCACCATTCCTGGAAAACTGCTACCAATTAGAATTGATGGTTTCTGTACAGTGAAGAAACATGCCATCTTCCAAACAAAAATTATGGGGGGGGGGGGGTTAAATAAAATATTATTTTAATATGACACTCTTCATTGGCTATGTAAGCAATGCCTGATAATATTTCTCACATCTACTGATAATAATACGGACAGTAAATGTGAATTTGAATGTTGAATGTTGGTCTTTAACGCCACTTTCAGCAATATTTCCGAGTACCCAATGAGAACCACCGAACCTGGGAAAGCAACTGGTAAGCATTATCACTTGCTACTACGAGTCGAGTGCACCCTTTTTGTAATTTATAAAGCTGGGCGCGAACCCACGACATATTGGTGATAGGCTTGTATGAGCTGTTAGATCCAACGACCTAACTCATTGAGCCACCCGGATCCCCGACAATAAATATGAGAAATATTATCAGGCATTGTTTATATAGCCAATGCAGGGCGTCATATTAAAATAATATGTTATTTATTTATTTATTTCCAGTTGACATAACTTTGTATATCACATAGAAAAAATATTTTACACAAACGTTGTCTTGAACTAAAACAAATTATGTCCAGATCATGCATGTGTTTTTTTTCTACGAGTGGAAACGAATCTATTCATGTTTTGTATTGTTTATTGACGTTGTTGTTCCAATTATCAAGAGATAATTGGATTGGAATGCCTTTAACCGGTTTAACGTTGCCAAATGTGTGTGCCTTCCCTAAGCCAGGATATGGATTTCCTATGTCATATATCGTGACCATTTTTGTGTTCAGATAATTTGAGGTTGTGGTTGTTTCGTTTTGTTGATATTGTAGGAATTGTTGACAATCACTGTTCAAACTAGTTTCATAATTTCCTACAAAAAAAATTTATACGAAATGATAGTATGCATAAATTCATTGTGCACAACGATCCACTAGTTCAATCACTATGTCGCAAAATTATTTGAAATTTTAAACCTCTGTATGCTATCTAGAATGCATTATCGTAAGATTTTTGTTTTCTTTAATAGCTTGTTCTTTAATATACGACGCAGCATAGAACACGTTTCCCTGAGGCATTGAAAATGTAAACTTTTCATCAAATTTCATTCTTGTATGTGATTAATATTTATTTTTTTGTACAAAGTTCCATTCTCAAGTCTCTATTGAAAAAAGAAATTATAAATAAAATGTAACCTCCAGCATTCTCCATTGTTGAACATTGAACAAATGTCGCGTTTGTTTATTGTAATTGTGTGAAGGAGAAGATTGATTTATGTCTGGCAACATACATGACAGATCAAAAGATTTAAAACCATTTTATCATCACCATGCATTCGATATAATTGGAATTATATAAGACCTTTTTGATTTTATGTCTACTCTTCATTTACCTTTAATTATCATTTATACGTTGTAGATATTTAAATGCAGCAGGGAAATTGAGGTTAGATATTGTACCTTGAAATTAGGAGATAACTGCATTGTATTTGAAAATTTCATGGCATGAATTGCAGATTTGATGATTGCAAATTGAGTTTACTGGGGAAATTTCAATTACAATACAGTTATCTCCATTCTAATATAATCATGTGCACATATGTGTATTGCCACATTATTGACAAGATGACGTAAGCAGTAATCAGCTAAAGTTAAAAAAAAATATATCATGCTATTTCAACCGTGGAATTGATATCGTGAATATTACACCATTCAATCGACAATTAATGCCGTGAAATTTTGAATACAATACAATTATGTCCATTCTAATGTAATCATGTGCATTGCCACATTATTGACAAGATGACGTATGCCGTAATCGGCTAAAATTCTATCAATATCTCATGATATTTCAACCGTGGAATTGATACCTTGAACATTACTGCTTTGTCCAAGCACAAACCAGGAATGTTAAACAACTACATTAGAATGTGTCCTATTGTTCTCTGCTATTTGTCAGTTTTGTCATTTAATATGATATACTGTAATGTTTGCCATATCATGTATATCCTTTATACAATAAAGCTTCATTCATTTGATCTAAATACAGAGGACGATTTTAATCGATTTTCATTTGGTGTACTCGTCGCTTATTTTGGGTTCCCGTAAACAGGACTAGGTCATGTCTTACGTCAATAGATACCTAGTCCGAGATTCCTCTGACGTTCGACGACTATTTAGAACTTGCTGTTGTCGTTGAACGTCAGAGCGCTTGCCATAAACAAAACAGCGGATTTTCCTCACACACTCGAGAGAGGCACATTTCCACGTTTTGTGGCTATCAGATTTTATTTTCTATCCAAAACCCTAATATATATCGCTTCACCATTCTTTTTACTATTCATTCATAACTATCTTACCATCAGAAATTGGTGTTGCACTCCATTACAGCACGTTTTTTTCCTTACACCCGATGATTTGGTCATTTCACTGCCATTTTTTTTAACGTATCTACTTTTGTACATCACAGTTTAACAGGTCCAGTTGTTTGTCAAAGGGCCAGCTCAAAACTTTATAGTATAGTAGGATTTACCTGTGATATCAGTTTCCTATCACCACTAATCTTGTGAGGTCGGATCCTACTCAGGCGGGCTTTACTTAATACAACATTATGTGATAAAGTAGGTCAGTGACTTGCAGCAGGTAGATGGTTTTCTCCAGGTACTCCGGTTTCCGCCACCAATAAAACTGTACGCCACGATATAACTGAAATATTGTTAAATACCATAACCCTCTTATGACAACTAACCCTAACCCAGGACGTTCTAGACTGATAGCATTTTATTTTGAATGTTCTATTATTAATATGTATGTCCAAAGAAAGAGAAGAATTTGAAGATATCAAAGGGGTAATCAGAATCCAAAAGGAAAAATACAAAAGGATAAACAACGATCTACAAAACATATATACATTTGTATATATAACTAAAGATCGAGTAACACGAACCCCACTAAAAACCGGAGGTGAACTCAGGCACTCCGGAAGGGTAAACAGTTCCTGCTCCACTAGTGACACTCGTCGTGTTAATCTATAGTTACAAACCCGGTAATAAGGCATGAATGAGGAAAGGAACGGGCAGTGTTTACGACAAGTGAAACATATCCGTGGTCATTTGTAACACAGATATTTCATAACGGACAACCAAGTCATGGTGGCGACTGTAAAACTTAACTAAGGGAAATCCTTGGTTCAGTAGCTTCCTTGTGAGCAGCAACCCTCTATCAAGGAAATCCTGATAGGAACCACAAGCTCTGGAATATCAACTGAGAGATACGTACTCCATATGCAGGTGCTGCCGGAATGTTACTACATATGAATGGAAAGTTCACAATGGGAAAATTGAAATCATCTCTTTTGTCGTAAAGTTTCGTTCTTAACCACTCCTCACTGTCAATTTCGTGATGTAGGTCAAGGTGTGAAGTAGGTCTATCTGTATATGTTATATCCTTTATTTCAAGCTCAAAAAGAGAAATGAGTACATGTGAAGATCGTGTAAAAAGAAGGAATATCGATTTTTCTGGTTCGTGTACATGTATATGGTTAATCTATAGAAATACAAATTTTACAACTTTTAACTAAACGCGTAGTGGTACACTAAAACTGAATGTTGGAACCGGTAGATACAAAATGTTGCAAGATAATTTGTAGCGGTTCTGTGTATCCTCTGGTTTAATTATACAATGTAGTCATGCTCTATAATAAACGATGGATTTTCATAAAGTACTGCGTTGACTACTATTATACCTATTTTGTCACAGTATTGTTAAACATGCTGTTATAGTGACAACCGGAACCTTTTAACCGTAATAGAAGCGGGGTGTTTGGCGCCGTAAAATCTGATTCAACCCACCATTTCTTTGGAAATGCCTGTACCAAGTCAGGGCCATTGCTGTTTTCCCGGTTTTCCGGTTGTTGACTGATTTTGTCTGTTTGTTGATTTATGAGTTTTGCCTTTCCCTTTGGAAGATTTCTCGGTGTTGGGTAATTTTGTTATTACCCTATTATCTATGAAAAGGTGTAAATAACAGCTAATGTTCATCACCAAGTTCTAGGTCTAGGTCGTGTTTATTTATAATAGACATAACACATATCTATTGACGCAAGACTTGGCCTAGACAAGTACAAGTATAACCAAATCCACATTCAAAATTCGACGTTAACAATGTGGACAATATATATGATGTGCAATTAAGCCGAGTATCTTACAAGAAGTAGAAACTGCCGACCCTTCGAGAGCACCTGGGTTCACAACCAGTTTTGTGATGAGGATGTTCATCTGTTTAGCTTTATTAATTTTGTTGTGTTTTGATTTCTTTTTCTTCGTCCTGTGTCGTGTTGGTCCAATGCTGCCAGTGTCTCTGGATTGTCCATTCGTTTTAAATATATATATATATTTCATGCTTAAATTCCATATTTATTTTCGATACTTTATTATATGTTATTATAATTGTACAATATTTATTGCATATCAGAATAAAGAGCATACATTTAATTAATTGCACACTCTCCACATGACCTTCATTATTCAATGATACAGACTGGGATGCTGATATAGACCGGTCTATATCTCTGAAACTACATGCACAAATAGAAACTTTAAAACACATTCAACGATCCTGGTTAAAAGTACATTAGCAATGTTCATTTGTCTGTTTGTATGATATTATTTATTCCTTGATTTTCAGTTCCTATTAGGTTTCTTGATTCCTTGAAAATGTCCTGTGCATTTATATAATTTGTAATTTGTGTCAGATGCTGTTGTTTAATGCAATAAACACAATAGTAACTGATATGGAGGGCAATATCAAGATAGACAGACTGTCCTTGGGCCATGCTTCGTACCCTTAGACAGTCTCTATATCCTGATATAGAGACACGCCATATCAGTAACTATTATATAAATATGTTCCATGTTAAAATATGTTTCAAAATATATATTCGATGTTTTTGAGTGAGTGTTTGTTGTTTAACGCCAACTCAGCAATTTTTCAGCTATGTCATGGCAAGAACAAATTAATTTTCAATGAGATGATGAGGTCCGTTTTGTAATAGACCAACACGCAGAGTTGGATTTTATAGTGCTAGCTCACTGAAACAGCAGTCCGCATATAGACATGTCTCTGTTGCTCTTTCTCTATAATGCCGCATGCTTAGCGGAGAAACAACCAATAGCAATTGTAGAGTCTTCTATATTAAACACATCTTTGACTACTATAATGTTTAGTCAAAGTGATAGAAGAGTTTGAAGACATCAAAGGGGTAATCAGAATCCGTTCAGTGGTGTTGCAATTGGTAGAGTTTTGAATGTTTGTTCGCTTGCATTACCGAAAATATAGTATTAATTTCTATGTGGCTAAAATCTAGACATTCTAACTACTTAACAGACATTTTAACCTGATTATATTTTGCATTTTAACGTACAACATTCATCAAATGGACCTTTCATTACCACAATAATCTGTCAGTTGGCTGTTTCGGTGTTTATCAACACTCACGTCGAGAGTGTGTTTGGCCTTTTTTTTAGTCAGGTTCGCTCGCTAAAGCTGTATGTGATCAAGTTTGTCAGTGTCTTGTTGCAGGTCGGTAGTTTTCCCGTTACCATCCACAATAAAACTGACCACTATGACATAACGGATATCTTGCTGACATTTATGTTATAAACTATGACATAACGGATATCTTGCTGACAGTTATGTTATAAACTGCTTTTCAAATATTTTTTCTTGGTTTTTCGTTTTATTCCTAAATATGTCATTGCTATGGAAATCAATGGGTAGCAGCAATTTGCAGAAAATGAATTTTGCGTGAAAAAGATACATGATTACTTAACCAATCAGCCATTACAATAAAAAAAAATGTGCTTACTGGATGTGACTCTGAAAGCATGTGACGTCAGATGATCTATTTTCGCAATGTGACGTCATATAATCTATACGTAAACAACATACAATTTCAATAACAAACATCATGATTAACAATCTGTCGCAATTTAGTGGAAACAACAAAAGACTACGAAAACAGCTCTAAAAATAAATTTTAGTAAAAGGTGCAAAGTACTTGTACAATCATTTAATCAAATAAATCATATGCAATCAACAAATAAATACGATGAATTGTATCCAATTTGAAATATTGTAGATTGCTGACTGATATCCATTGTCTAAAAGAAGTAAATAAGATTAATGTATTTTTCTCTCATAGTTGCTTTAGTGCTAGTGATATGATACAATATTAAGGTTATTAGAAAAATAAAAAAAATAATAAATAAATAATAAAAATCGTCAACTAAGTTTATTGAGCCAGCAAGTTAATGAAAATGTTTTAGGACAGAACACGGAATATCCCCTAGTGTAATGACTTGTATATGTTTTCTATTAGTTGAAGTATAAAAGACTATCCGGACTTTGACCTCCCATACTTGCATTTGATTCGTATATTCTCTACCTGTTTTATTGAAAGACTACAGTCATTTCTTTTTTCAATAGTCTGCATATAGTACACTTATTCTGACAAAATACAATATAATGTGATCCCCTAGTGTAATGACTTATATGTTTTTTTTATTTCTGTTACTTGATGTCTAGAAGACTATCAGAGCTTCGACCTCTCATACTTACATTTAATTCGTATATCTTCTACATGTTTTATTGACAGACCACATTACTGTTTTCAATATTGTGATTATAGTCCACTTATTCTGACAAAATATAATATAATGTAATCCTCTAGTGTAATGACTTATATGTATTTTCTCTTACTTGAAACCTAAAAGACTACCAGTGCATTGCCCTCCCATACTTGCAATTGTTTCGTATATCTTCTACATGTTTTATTGATATTCCATTTTATCTAACATTATGTACGTTTTCCTTTGGAATTAACGAAAGTAACCTGTCTGATGCAAGGTGTCTGAAACAAGATGTTGTATGACCACACTGTGGTGATAAAAGAATGGCGCGACGTTGCACGAGACGTTCTCTGCCGAACTCCTTTGTCATGACGGCATATCATTGGAATCCGACGAAAAACACATCAATGTAGGCAATATAAAGACATAGTATAAATATTTCCGGCAACTGTAAGGTCCACATTTCTTTTTTAAAAGCATTGTCGGATTGTACAGTGACACTGAAGTGATTGAACAGTAATTCGACATTGATGAAAGAACGGCAACAAATAACGTGATGTCATTCACAAAATGTAGTCTTCCTGCGAGTATTGTAAAAAAAAAGTTGTAAATATTAATTCGACCCTTGTTATTTGTTTAAAATTTGTTTTTATCGAATGTTAGATAAACTTATTACATAAATAGTGTGTTGGTGCAAGACTTTATATCAGATCTTGCCTGTTGTGTGAACAAACCGCATCACAACTCGTCGCTATCGCGACTCGTAGTGATACTGGTTCACACAACAGGCTCGATCTTATACATAGTCTTGTACCACCACACTATATATGTAATGGGTATGTATTTGATTAGAAGTCAATCAAACATTACAACAATAAAATTCATGTTTACTGGATGTGACGTCAAAAATAATATATTTTCACAATGTCAGCAACGTACAATTTTCAATATCAAAGATAATGATTATCAACGTGTCGCAATTTAGCAGAAATAACAGCTGACAAGAAAAAAACAGTACAAATATAAAGTCTTAGGAAAGAGTGCAAAGCACTTGTACCCACATTTCATCAAATAAATCACATATATTCAATAAATAATTACGATGAATTGTGTTCAATTTGAAATATTGTAGATTGCTGATTGGCATCTATTTTCTATAAGGTGTAAATAAGATTAATGTCTTTTTCTCGCAGAGTTGCATCAGTGCTAGCGATATGATACATATTAAGATTATTAGAAAAAATAACATTTTTTAAATAAATAACAAAATCGTCAACTAAGTTTTTTGACATTGTGGGAATTTAATAAGAGCCATCATGTTAATGAAAATGTTTTAAGACAGTATGCGAAATATCCCCTAGTGTAATGACATACGTGTTTTCTATTAGTTGAAGTCAAAACGATTATCCAGGCTTTGACCTCCAATACTAACATTTGATTACATGATACATGATTACTTAACCAATCAGCCATTAAAACAATGTGTTTTACTGGATGTGACTCTGAAAACATGTGACGTCAGATGAACTATTTTCGCAATGTGACGTCATATTATCTATACGTACACAACATACAATTTCCAATAACAAACATCATGATTAACAATCTGTCGCAGTTTAGTGGAAACAACAAAAGACTACGAAAACAGCTCTAAAAATAAGGAATAGGAAAGGGTGCAAAGTACTTGTACCCACATTTTCATCAAATAAATCATATGTATTCAATACATAATTAGGATGAATTGTGTTCAATTTGAAATATTGGAGATTCCTGATTGGCATCTATTGTCTAAAAGGTGTAAATAAAATTAATGTCTTTTTCTCTCATAAAAACTTCAGTGCTAGTGATATGATACAATATTAAGATTATTATAAAAATAACATTTTTTGTAATAAATAACAAAATCGTCAACTAAAATTATTGACATTGTGGGAATTTAATAAGAGCCGTCATGTTAATGAAAATGTTTTAAGACAGTATGCGGGATATCCTCTTGTGTAATGACTTGTACGTGTTTTCTATTAGTTGAAGTCTAAAAGATTACCCGGACTTTGACCTCCAATACTTACATTTGATTTTTATATCTTCTATATGTTTTATTCAAAGGCCACATTACTTTCCAATATTTCTTATAGTCCACTTATTCTAGCCAAATATAATATAACGTGATCCCCTAGTGTAAGAACTTGTATGATATTTTATTTTTCTTACATGATTTCTGAAAGTCTACCAGGGTTTTGACCTCCCATACATTTGATTCGTATATATTATACAGGTTTTGTTGACAGACCGCATTGCCTTCCATTATTCTGCATATTGTACACTTATTCTGACACAGTACTAAAGAATATAATTCCTAAGGCATTACTGAATATAATAACTATTGAAATGCTTCTAAGTCAAAGTTACTGCGTTCATATCTTATTGAAAACATATTCTAGATGTTATTACCACTACACAAATCTGGTGTAAAAATATAATTAAATATACACAAAACAAATAAAGAAAGAAATAAATAAACATAATCATTGTTTCTAAGGAATGAGGTTCAGAAAGCTTGTACATTTAATAGTAACACTTCGCATCTTATCTTATTTTTGAAATGTTATTCAGGAAAGTCATTAAATATCAAGAGTAAGTATTCTGAAAGTATTTTTGACATGCTTCCTAAAAATATAATGTACATAAGAGGTTAGGGTTATCGTGTTTAACACAACTTTCAACAATAGTTCAGTTATATCATGGTGGTCAGATTTCCCAGGAGAAAATCACCAACTAGCCGCAAGTCACTGTCAAACTTTATCACATACTGTTGTATCGAGTAGACAGAGAAAA
>MJUT01064901.1:66422-87894 GCA_002080005.1 Gigantidas platifrons | reverse complement strand
AAACTTTATCACATACTGTTGTATCGAGTAGACAGAGAAAATCACCTACTAGCCGGAAGTCACTGTCAAACTTTATCACATACTGTTGTATCGAGTAGACAGAGAAAATCACCGACTAGCCACAAGTCACTGTCAAACTTTATCACATACTGTTGTATCGAGTACATCTTGCATGGGCGATATAGATTAGCAAATAGGTAATATATACATAGATTGTTCAATTACATTTTTTTCAGTTGATTATGAAAAGCAAGCGATGGTCAACAATGCTACAAACATCAACAAATCGAAAACACTTACCTCTCATCTCAACTCATTGTTCATATCAAATTAAGCATGACGTACGATTTTTGTGACCTATGTTCATTACCAGAACAAACAAGTTTACAAATAATCAACCGTATAGGTAAAATAGGTAGCAGAATTTAGATTGCCAACGACTTTTCATAAGATATTGCTCATGAGGAGCTGATAAAAGTTGCTTTTCAAATGGAAAGATGCATTGATTTATGTTTTGTTCTAAGGGATTTGTCATCCAATCAGCGAATCCATACAATCTTATGTCATATGTATGTAAGTGACAGAAAGCCTTTCGACAAAAAGTAAAAATCCTTGTTGTTAGTTTGCTTTGATCACATCATCAGTTAGGACCTATATTCAGAAGCGGACTGGGTCATAAGATGGGATCAGGCATCCGTTTCCTATCATATCGGCCCTTTTCATATGTTGTTTATCTCAGCGGCCCCTCGGGCATTGACCAAATGCCCCTTGGACAGTCTTCCGCTGTTCTGTCCATTGTTCCCGTTGTTCACATTTCTGTATCATTTGATTGTTTGTTTGTTTGTTTATGTTTGGTACTGTAATATTTTGGCATATTACCTGGGTAATATTTTGGCATATTACCCGAACAATTAGACACTCAGTATAATAATGATATTAATGTGGTCTTGTCCAGGTAATATGCCAAAATATTACCGAGGTCTAATATTATATGTCTCTCAGACCTAGGTAATATTTTGGCATATTACCTGGACAAGACCACATTATTATATAAATATTCTGCTTATAGTCCACTTATTCTGACCAAATATAATATGTGATCTCCTAGTGTAAGAACTTGTATGATATTTTATTTTTCTTACATGATTTCTGAAAGTCTACCAGGGTTTTGACCTCCCATACATTTGATTCGTATATATTATACAGGTTTTGTTGACAGACCGCATTGCTTTCCATTATTCTCCATATTGTACACCTATTCTGACACAATACTATAGAATATAATTCCTAAGGCATTACTGAATATAATAACTATTGAAATGCTTCTAAGTCAAAATTACTGCGTTCATATTTTATTGAAAACATATTCTAGATGTTATTACACTACAAAGTTCTTGTACAAAAATATATTTAAATTTATACACAACATATAAAAAAAAGAGATAAACACAATTATTGTTTCTAAGGGATGCTGTTAACATAAGCTTGTACATTTAACAGTGACACTTATCTTATTTTTTAAATATTATTCAGGAAAGTCATAAAATATCAAGAGTAAGTATTCTGAAAGTATTTTAGACATGTCTACGTAAATATAATATACATAAGTGGTTAGGGTTATCGTGCTTAAAGCAACTTTCAACAGTATTTCGAGCCGGTCAGTTTAAATGGAAGAGGACACCGAAGTAAACCACCGACCTGCGGCAAGTCACTGACAAACTTTATCACATAATGTTGTATCGAGTAGACAGAGAAAACCACCGACCTGTCACAAGTCACTGACAAACTTTATCACATAATTTTGTATCGAGTAGACAGAGAAAACCACGGACCTGTCACAAGTCACTGACAAACTTTATCACATAATGTTGTATCGAGTAGACAGAGAAAACCACCGACCTGTCACAAGTCACTGACAAACTTTATCACATAATGTTGTATCGAGTAGACAGAGAAAACCACCGACCTGTCACAAGTCACTGACAAACTTTATCACATAATGTTGTATCGAGTAGACAGAGAAAACCATCGACCTGTCACAAGTCACTGACAAACTTTATCACATAATGTTGTATTGAGTACACCTCGTCTGAGCGAGATACATCAGCATATAGGTCACTATATACATGTATCTTTCAGTTACATTTTTTCAGTTGATTATGCGATGGTCAACACTTACACAAATATCAACAAATCGAAAGCACTTACCTCTCATCTCAACTCATTGTTCATATCAAATTAAGCATGACGTACGATTTTTGTCAGCTATGTTCATGACCAGAACAAACAAGTTTACAAACAATCAACCGTATAGGTAAAATATGTAGCAGAATTTAGATTGCCAGTTCAAAGAGGAATATATTAGTAGGATGGGCAATTATAGCATTGAATCACCAACGACTTTTCATAAGATATTGCTCATGAGGAGCTGATGAAAGTTGCTTTTTAAATGGAAAGAGGCATTCATTTATGTTTTGTCCTAAGGGTGTAATGTATTGGATTTGTCATTCAATAAGCGATTCCATACAATCTTACGTCATCTGTATGCAAGTGACATAAAGCCTTTGAACAAAGTGTTAAAATCCTTGTTGTTAGTTTGCTTTCATCACATCATCAGCTAGGACCAATATTCAGAAGTGGACTGGATCCTAAGATGGAATCAGACATCCGTTACCCATTAGATCGGCTCTTTTTATATGCTGATTCTCAGCGGCCCATCGGGCATTGACCAAATACCGGTATGGCCAGTCTTCCGCTGTTCTGTCCATTGTTCCAGTTGTTGATATTTCCGTTTTATTTGTTTGTTTGTTTGTTTATGTGTTTGTTTCTATTGCCGGTCTTGAATGTTTAACCTCTTAACACATTGACCAATGTAATGAAGAAATAAAAAAGGTCGGATCAAAATAAGATCACAATTGACAATTGATGATGGAGATATTGAATGAGTTTCAAACCAATGATACTAAATGTAATGTATATGCACTAGATGTACATTTTGATGGCGAATAAAACGTTAACATAGCTAAAAAAATCAATACACTACGCATACATGTATGTTGTTGAGGTTCGTGTTGGTCTTTTTTGTTGAATATGATGAATTGGTATTGCCGGAATGTTTTTTTTTTGTTGATTGATCTAAAGTTGTGAGCTCGAATTCCGCTCATGGCGAGATGTACTCGATGCAAACTTATGTGATACAAGTTAGTTAGTGACTTGCGTCAGGTTGGGAGATTTCTCCGGGCTCCAATTTCCTTCACCTATAATGAACCGCCACGATATAACTGAAATATTGTTGAAAGTGGTGTTAAACGCTATAACCCTAACCTCATTTACCATTTTTACATATTTTAATTAATGGTCTACATTCAAAAGATTAATGCATCTAGTACTGTGTTACCTAACTGTCGGTCAAGTACAAACATTTACTGACCTGTGTGATCATTGTTGTTACAGTCTGTGACATGTGCCAGTTTAATGCATTGTTTGTTAATACTTATTTCGCAGCAGGAGATGGAACTTTCAATAAGATTGGAAGGGGTTCCATTAATTGATTTTGAGCCTATCATCAGCTAGGACCTATATTTCTAGTCGTTGCCATTTCTGTGTTATTTGTTTGTTTGTTTACATTGTCGGTCTTGAATGTGTAACCTCTTAACACATTGAACAGTGTAATTAGGCAAGAAAAGGTCACGTCAAAGCAATATCATGATTGACAATTGACGAGTAAGAAATTAAATAAGTTTTCAAAACCAATACATAATCATTTCACACCACAATGCGCAAACTTAGGCTTAGATGTTGTGTATGCATATAATGTAAATGTTATCTAACTTCTAAATGCTGTTGGTTTTGGAGTTTTGTTTGTTCTTGTTGTGATCTAAATATGCTTCATACTATCATAATATTATATTTTACTAAAACCCACGAATACATGATTGTTTATCTGGTTATCAATCTTAGTTTATTGAAATAAGAAAACCTTACTACACTTATGATAATTTTAGCAGAAAATTAATGGCGGTGGTCTTTTAAAATTTTACAGTTCATAAATTTTTTTAAAAACTTTTTTGGTTTTTTTTTTGGTTTTTGGTTTTTTTTTTTTTAATTAAACATATTTTATTGCTCTAATATAAGCAATGGGATTGGGTACAAGTTATAACAACATCATAAACGCCCTCTCCCTACAATTTATAACATAGCATAATACATGGCAAAACTCAATAACATGAATATTAGAACAATGTATAAGTGAAATTAACTTTTACTACAAAAAAAGACAAAATAGAAAACTTGTCCTGCTTCAGGCATACGTGACCTTAGCCGATTTTGGATTTCTTGCTTTGGCACATTTTTTTAAAGACTATTAAATTATTTGGCTTTCAAATATTTTAGTTTTGATTGTACCTGATGAAGATTATCCCAGAAACGTGTCATGCGCACTAAATTTGATATCTACGTCTTTATCATTACATATGTAGCATAACATAAGTCTTCATTCAACATATCACACTTATTTTGGATATGGTTTCGTGTTGTTCTTTTTTTATTTTCTGTATTCGTATGTGTGATTTGTGTTTTTCCGTGTCTTTTTTTTTCTGGTGGTTTTTTCGTTTTTGTGATAGACTACATATATGGTTTTTCAAGAAGATCATTAAATTCTTTAGAAGGGGACCGTCGTAGTAGTGATTGTATCGTAGCGAGGTGTACTCAATACAACTTTATGTGATAAGGTTTGGCAGTGTATTGTGACAGGTCGGTGGTTTTCTCCGGTACTCCGGTTCCCTCCACCAATAAAACTGACCACCGCGATATAGCTGAAATATTGTTGAAAGTGGCATTAAACATCATAACCCTAACACTTTTTTTTATGATAATGACAAATAAAAGTGTAGATATATAATTTATTGTGCAGCGGTTACTGAAATAACCTTCATTGGGTACGCTCAAGGTCAAAGATTGGAGAGCGAAATAACTTAAAAGTAATTGCGAACAAGACAACCAAATGGTCTAAACAGGACGGCCAAAATCGGCTAAGGTTATCTATGACTAACGGAGGTTAAACGTATTTTAATAATTGGTGTGTTTGTATTGAGTAATGGTCTATACCCAAAAGATTCTCATATATTGCACATTATTAACTACGAACATTCATTGACCTGTTCATGATTATGTGACCTTTCAATTGAAGCGAAGTATGCTTGGTATTGTTTGTTTATGCATGTTATGCCACCCACAGGAGATACAAGTGTTGGGGTCCCTTCGGTCTGTTTTAAGCCTATCACAAATCTGAACTTACATTCCCAGTCATTGTTATTTCCTTGTTATTGTTTTGATTGCTTCTATTGGCAACCATGGTTGTTTGACATTTATTTATTTGCAACTCTATGCACAATGCAGTGAAGAAATAAAAGGTCAGACTGAGATCAAAATGAAAATTGAGAAATTGCATTAGTTGCATCAACCAATATGCTTCATGCAAAATATAATGTACATGCACACTAGATGTGCATTTTGATAAGTAATACAAGGTGAATAGTACCGCAAGATTGAAACCATAAGACGTTAACAGAACTAAACCGAAACTTTTGATTTCAAATACTTGATCTTCATTGAATATATTACAATTATTTTGGTTAGTGTTGATGTAGCTCTCATTTAGTTTTCTGAGTTCATTTTTTGTTAATTGCATCTGTGCTTTTTTCAATGATTTCTCGTTTCGTCTCGTTTAAATGATGATAAAGGCAATCGGCTCTCTTTTATAGAATTATAGTATTATACATAGATCAACTTGTGCGTCACAAATAATACATATATATCGTAATTACATTATGTACACAGATCAAGATTAGGAACCAGCGTTCTTAGCAAAATGCTGCTCATGCAGTTGTATGTCAGGGTCGGCAATATATTCACACGTGAAGAACACTTCTATGATCGTATCATTACGCTAAGAGGGGAGGACTTAACCGTAACTCTGGTTTAAAACCATCGCTTGTTATTGAAGTGATTGTACCACCCATGCTTTGGATGTGGTAGTTGTTTGTTTGTTTGTTTGTTTTAATTATATTATTAATTAGCTGCTTTTGATTTATGACATCTATTTACGTCTTCTTATCTTCTGACTTCATTTGTAATCTTTCGTACAGCAAACATGCACACTATTCCTTATAAACTCGCGAAGCGAGCTATTTATGAATGAAGCATGGTAAAATTAAATCAATAAAGGAATAATGACGAACACCATTTACTTTGACTAAAACAGAAATCCTTATCATCCATACACGTATACACTATGACTATGAAAAAGTGTCAACACATCCGGGTTACCACTTTTCGAGAACCCTTGAGAACTTACGAAAAAGACAAGAAAGGTATCGAAGAGCATCCGGTCCAATCGTAACTACTCAGCCATTCTCGCTACGCCTAGTGTAGCGGAAATTGCCGAGTAGTCACGATTGACACCGGTTTCGCGAGCTTTTCAGGCGGTGCTTGTTTCATATTAAGAATAACGCAAGTAGTAGCACATGATGAGCAATGCAACTGATTTCGTCGTGTGTTAATCTGCAAATCTACAGTTGATACATTTTTTTACTCTTGTATACCCATATATTCCTACATTTTGATGACATGACTGTGTATAAACAAGACAGCCACAATCGTATACGGATCAGGGAGATGAACTCTTGAGTAATGTAAATGTTTGTATATCTTACACTTAGTTAAGTACGAAGATTCGCTGTCCAGGTTTGTGTGTTGTCAGTGTTTATGTTGTCCTTCACCTATTGGTGTGAAGGTGAGTGAACTTTGTGTGAAGGTTTGTGACTTTTTAAGTTGAAGAGATTCTTTGCATGTTTGATATTTACTGTGTGTATATGTTTCGCCACGGGAGACATATATATTTATAAATAGGAGTGTTGGGATCTCATTATCAGAAGTCAGCAAAACATTTTACAAAGATTAGCAAATACTAGTTACAATAATCCTCAAGTAATTTTCACAAAGACAAATTTTAATCTTGCCATAAAGCTTAAGACAAAAAATACAAGTTCCACTTTCGCTATTTCTTTAGACAAAATGATTCCTTAGCAACTTAGTTTCAACTTCATTGTACATGCATAAAGTATCCTCCATATTGTTATCAATATTATCGTCTATATTATATATTCTTGGGACACCTTTGTCGTAATCACAATCCCGTATTTTCCCGTTGATGACTTATCACTGTGTTTAATGAGAGTAAAACGGTGGGTGACCCTAGGGAAGCAGGAACGCTTATCCTTCCATGGAACTTGAGTTCACCCTAGGTTTTTGTTGGGTTGTTGTAGTTCAATCTTAGTTTTATGCATAATCCTTTGCAAATCATTGTTTGAGGTTTTTTTTTGTTAGTCCATTGTCCAATCTTTATAATGCTAGCTCACTGAAACAACAGTCCACAGGTAGCTAGGTCGATCTACTCGGACAAATTATTATCATTCCGAGCCACCCTTGTCTTTGCTCTTATCCTTTTAATCACTGGCTAAGCTCATATCAGAGCTGCAAACGTTTAAATGAACACAATGATGGTACTTTTGAAGACAAAAACAATACCTTTGTGTTGAAATCGTGACTATATAAATGCGAGCTTCAAAACATTCTTTGAAATAGCAACATAAAACTACATACATATTTTTGCATTGTGGTGATTAAGATTTATCTAAATCAGACAATTTAATTGATCTTAGGATATTTAATTTGTTGTTGAAAAGGTGATATTTTTTCATGAAATCATGCAGATATTAACTCCCATGCTATGCGACATTTTTCCATATCTCTGTACGTGATGATTAGGGTTTTCTAAAAACCTGAATTGTCCATAAGTAAAAAAAATCGAAGTAGCTTGGAACTAGTATTTGTTGGTATATATTCTTAATTCACACGACAATAATATAATCACAAGTACTTGAAACCAAAACCTCACAACTCACAAAAAGAATTTAAAAGAAAACTGTATGCTCTTTGTGCCGTCGATTTATTAAATAAAATCGATTTTTCATTTCAAAAAAGGGTGTTCCAGGTCGAAAGTACATGTAACACAAACGATATTCGTATATATATGTGCCCCTTGCTCTTGCAAATCATAAACAGCTCACATGGTACTAAGTTACAAAAAGACTCGTGATCTTAATATTACACTAAAGAGAAAATATTTATCGTGAAAATTTTATTCAAAAGAACTACATGGCCTATATACCCAGTCGTTGCCATTTCTATATAGTTGTTTTGTTTGTTTACTTTGTCGACCGTGACTGATTAACCTTTTACTTCTAACACATTGCATAAATCAATGAAGAAATAAAAGGTTATTCCGGGCAAACCAGGATCAAAACTGGTACTATTTCAACATTAGAATTCAGCTGGTCGTTCCAAAAACATATCAATAAAGTTTGTTTTTTTTTTAATAGAAAATAATTATATTATAGCTTTTCTTCACCATTGACACACATATGTGAGGTAGTAACTCTTAGACAATAACAAACAAAAAACCTATTTATCGATAGATTGGGGGAATATATGTCCACCACCACATCTAGGAAATCGTCTGTCGTCTGTGTTGCATCTCAGAATATTAGAAAGCAACATAATGCAAAAAGGTCTTTTGAAGCCAGCAATCCAGAGGTTCTAAACAGGTGAATTCGGTTAAGGTAATCCATGCCAAACGGAGATGAACCTCGGTTTTAATAGTCTTATAACATTGATCTGATAGATTTTCATACATTGTGTATTACTCTGTATTAATTACGAATATTCACTGACCTGGTTTTGTACATTATTATTTCTTTAATGTGGTGAAGGTATGTGACCTCTTAAGTTGAAGCAAATATTTGCAAGTTTGTTATTTTTTGTTTATGTACGGTTGGCCACCCACATGAGATACATTCATCAATATCAGTGGATTTGGGTCCTCTTTCTATGTTTTCAGCCTATCACAAACCATGGTCTATATTGCCAGTGGTTGTTATTTCCTTGTTATTGTTTTCATTGTTAATATTGACAACCATCGTTGTTTGACCTTTTATTATGAAGCATAATGTACAAGTCAATGCAGAAATATAAAAAGGTCAAGTCAAAACAAGATCAGAATTGGAAATCGACGAAGAAGACATTAAACTACTTTCCATTACACAATATGTTCCTACCAGATATATTGTATGCACTAGATGTACATTTATTATAGTTATTAGTTACTTTTAATTTCACTGGTAAGATTATTATTAGCATTTTTTTTTCTTTTGGCCATTGTGTTGTCTGTCCTTCTAAGATTTATTTCTTCTGATTATCCCTTTAGTATCTGTTCTTGTTATCTATTGTGTTCATCTAGATCTAACTCCCAAGATTTATTTTGAAAATTATTTTGTAGACTTGAAATAAAATGTATACATTTAGAAAATACATAGTTATTGGATGATTTATCTATTTAGGCTCTTCTCAGTGTGTGTCATCTTGTTAGATGTGCGATCATTGTGTGTACGCTTGCGTTCGTCATGAATAAAAAGAAAATTTAAATAAGTGCACTCGACACGTTTCTAGAATAACTTTCATCAGGTTGCTCAAAGTCAAATAATTGTACAGATAAATAAGGTAATAAACTTTGTCGTCATGAAAACCAAAGGATCTGAACAGGATATGTCTACGTGAAATGAACTTTAGTAGTTGTTATTAATGTGTTTCCCTTTTATATTTGCATGTGTAACATTAATTTATGTGACAAATATTCAAAAGTTCCGTCCTCGTGAGTAATATCTTAGATACACGGTCATTTTAATAGTCACGTGAAAACAATAGCAGAATTGACAATTGATGAGATAGACATTAAATATGTCAAAATACATAAGGCCATGTTATATACCTACATTTAATTCCTACATTTAGATAACATATTTCAGGAAAATCATTATTTTCTATGAATATTAACGACTTACAAAAACATAAATATGTAATCCAATTGACACAGTTTTTGTGATGATCTTAAGCAGTTACGCTCAGAGTCGACTAATATAAACGTTCTGAAGAAAGAAAACCAATGTGTCTAAAGAGAATAGCCACCATTTACCAAAGTTACCCATGCCAGAAGGAAATATACATTGTGTTTAATAATTGATATGATTGTATCCGTAGCGTAATAACCTGAACCAACAGATCTTCAAAACCATTTTATGAAATATTAACACTCACAGACCTAGTTTTTATATTGTCCATGTTTTTGTTGTCATTCTGTGTTTGAAGGCATGGTCCTTTTAGGTTGAAAAGAGTCGTCAAACTATATTACCAGTCGTTGTCATTTCTATGTATTTGTCTTTGTTGTTTATATTCTTGGCGAGACTGATTAACCTTTTATTTACAACACATTGCCCAAGTAACCGAAGAAGTAAAAGGTCAGGTCAAAACAAGGTTAGAAGTGATTAGTAGTGAGTGAAATATTACATTAGATCCATTAGTATCGAAAGATTGAAACCATAAAAAGTTAACACATTTAAACAGAATTTTCATGGATTGCCATAATCAGATAAACAAAAGTCGTCATTCTATAAATTATACTTAATTTGGTTATCATTAAATCACACATTTCTGTGTATGTAGCTTTCCCTGTTTTGTTTTTCTTCTTTTACCGTGTTTTCTAAACCAGTTTATTGAATGGAGGAATTACTTTCCGATCTATTGTACCTTTGAACGTACCTTGGTGGTTATTCCCCAGAAACAGGTGGTTATTCCCCAGAAACACGTGGTAATTCCCCAGAAACACGTGGTTATTCCCCAGAAACACGTCGTGTGTACTGAATTAGATATCTGTCATATTTTTCTCTGGTTTTTTGATCACACATTCGTACCTTCTGACTTTACATGTTATCTTTTATATAAACAGACGTAAGTAAACGATTTTATAACAATAACTCTAACATTGCCACATCACAGCAAATGACATTTTATTTTCAGTGTTTATTCTTTTAATCTAGTTCCAAAAACAAGATGAAATATTTTGAACAGATTTGAAATAAAATGTCTACATTTAGACCATGTACGGTTATCATTAATATATTAGAAAGTCCATCACAGTGCATCAAATCTGCATGATATACTGTGTGTAACATTATTCTCGCCATGATACACGACTCTCTTATCGCTAAATAACACTTCATCGATCGACATTTATTCAAAATATAGCTTACTGATAAAGTTTGATAAACAATATTTTATAGGCCTTTCTATATTAGGTTATTGATATCTATGTTTGTATTAGAAAGAAGAGTAATTAAAAAAATTATTGGGAACAAGAATACCAACATCGGTTAAGGCTAGCTCAGGCATCCTGAGGAGATTATTCCTATATTGTATAATTGATATGTATCTGTTTTGTATTCTTACCCTATGTTAATGTCAAATATTCACTGACATGGTTTTTGCAAATTATGGTGTCATTTTATTTTATTTTTTCCTATGAGTAACAATAGGAGAGAGCTAGGAAAGTATTGAGCCTCTCGAAATCCAGGACCTACATTCCAAGACGTGGACATTTTTAGTTTGTTGTTTTGTTGGTTTAGATTGTTGACCTTGACTTGTTATTCTTTTATTTTCAACAAATTGCAAAATTAATGAAGAAATAAAATGTCAGGCTACAACAAGATCAATTGATGAGTGAAATATTAAACTTGTTTCTATAGTGGCGTTAAACACCATAAACCTAACCTAACCCAGTACGTTGGATACTTATTGCATTAAATATAATTTATATGCGATTGATGTGCATTTTGATAGCTAATACTTCATCAATAGTACCCTTAAATGTTAATTCATCATATGTAAATGATATTCATAGTGATACTGGTTGATTTGATTTGATTTTTGGTTTTTTGACGCCACTATCAGCAATATTTCAGCTATATCATGGCGATCAATTTTAGTGGTGGAAGAAGTCGGAGTACGCGGAAAGAACCACCGACCATGGGCAAGCAACTGGTAAACTTTATCATTTGCGGTTGCGAGTCGAGTGCACCTTTTTTATAATTTACAAAACCGGGCGCGAACCTACGCCGTATTGGTGATATGCTTGTATGAGTTGTTATGTAATACAACTACCTAACTCATTGAGCCACCCGGGCCCTAGAATGATACTGGATATCATTTATATAAAATAAATTTTGATTTAACACATAACAATTATTGTGGTTGGGGTTTTGATGCTCTTTTTCATTTAATGTGTGTCAGTATTTGTGCATTGTGTTGTTGCTGTCTATATCTGTATACCATGATTTTCTCGATTTCTATTCATTTATGGCTTTTGATCAGCCTTGGTACCTTCTGACTTTACTTGCAATCTATTGTGCAGTGTGCGGCAACCTTGGTACATGACGAGCAATGAAATTTCATTTTCCGTGCGTTTTTTTAATCTAATTTAGATTTAAATACCGATTAATTTGAAATATACTCATTTGATGCAGACGTGAAATAAAATGACTACATTTAAAACAATCTATGGTGGGGATCATTACGTATTGAGAGAGGGTTCCAGCTAACGCAAAGGCTACTGAACCAGGGGTTCCTAGTGCTAAAGGTGACGTCACCAATTCGAAAGTTTGTCGGTCGCCACCATGACAGTTAACCGTTGCTGAATATCTGTCATAAACGGATATTGTCTGCTGTCCTAAGAACAATCTCATCCCCTCATCATTCAGAACTTATCACCAGGGTTTGCAACTAGAGTCACACAACTGGTGACATTAATGGGACATGAACTACTTTCCCTTCCGGAGCACCTGGGTTCGCCCCGGCTTTAGTGAGGTTCGTGTTGCCAAGTAAATGATTGCAAGATTATATGGAAGGCGTTTATTCCAGCTTAGTTGCCAATGTGTAAGAAAATCTAGTAATAGATATTGAGACAATTTAAGACAGACATTTTGAATATGCTTAAAATAATAGCACAGAGAAAACAAAAGCATAAGACAAGTGACCTTATCAACTAATACACTTACAAGTGTTTGTTCAGATATCCTGCTGTCAAATGTATGTCCTTTCTGAAGAATCATCCCACGGTTAATTGGTCTTCAATGTCAAATTCACACAAAAGACAATAACAACAAATATACGCCATTAGTATTAACATTTTCATTGGTGCAAAACGTGACACACAACATGAAGAATATAATCGGAAGGTTAGCTGAAACAACATAATATATAATAAACCAGTATGATTGGACAATTGTTATTTTTCAGGAGTTATTTTCCAATTCATGATAATTCGCAGAGGTTTGTTTAATTGACCAAAACATCAACCATAGAATAGATACAGAAAATGGACCACTAGGTCTAAAATGGAAAAGGTGAAGATTTAGACTCGTTCTCAAAAACGTTTATACCAACTTATATAACGAAAAGTTATTCAGCTATATATTCTTGAATGTACGTCGGTCCTTATTCTGAAAAAGCGATGTAATTTGGCAATATTGTAGAGGATTAAAGAAGAGTATTACCAAAGTAGACTGTACAATATATACAACTGATTTTGGTACTTAGACAGTGCTTAATTAGATAGCTGTATTGTAGCCTAATAGGTAGGGACATTAGGACCCATAAAACGCATTCATAACTTATCACCGGGTTTGTAGCAACAGTAACACGACAGGTTCCACATGTAGAGCAGGGACTGTTTACAATTCCGGAGCCCCTGAGTTCAATCCCGGTTTTTAGTGGGGCTCATGTTACTCGATCTTTAGTTTTCGGAAAATATAGAATTAAATGTTTGCATTCGCTGCGAAACAGAACAGAAAAGCCCAGCAAAGACTTGTTTTTCTATCTGTTTCTAAACATTGCACAATTTGTTTTTTTTATTTTCCGACAATGTAAGTATATTGTCTATCTATTACTTCTCAGTCATATTTTCCAAATTCAAAAGTTTCAACATGAAAGCAGAATCTTTGTCAATCAAATGTTTTTCTCTTGAACTTTAATGAATATAATAGTGGGCGCTCTTCAGTGATGCTTTGTTTCCAATGTCAAACAGAGACTACATAATTAAAACATACACAGCTGTCATTTATACAATAAGGTTCACAAATCGAACATCGTCTACAGTATAATTATAAAAGTCAAAAGGAAATAATAGCCTCCTGGTTGGTTTTTTTTCTTCCTCTTCTATCCTTGCTTTCAATATGATCCTTAATTATGCACTATTAACATCTAGCTGTGTCATCCAATTTGTAAGACGTTGACAATATGACTCGCTGTAATTTTGTTCTATAAATAAGATGATCTAATTATGGCTTTCTTGCAATTAATATAATATTTCAATGGGGTAAGAACATGTTTGAGTTGAGGCTGTTCGAATCAACGTCGATTAGTAGGTACATTTGTACTTGGAGTAGTTCGGCAGATTTTGCTCGCAATACATATTTGAAGTATAACTGTAATTGTAGATTAATCCGTGGTTCTTTTACTGTATATATGACTAGTCAAGGGACCTCTTTTGTGTTACTTTCGAATGGACAATCTCTTAATATTTCTACTTGTTTTACACAGGCCATATGATGCAGGTTTTCTCATCATTTGATAAATTGCTTGAAGTCACCCAATCTAGTTATCCTGGAAATTAAATACATGACAAACAGATATGTATATGGTAAATATATTTTACTCTTTTAAAGACGCATTGTCCGGTTTGTGTATTATAAGAGTGTATAATACAACAATTTCCAAGATTCTATGAATAGAATGAAAGAGAAAATATAAAAGTCATTTGTAGCAAGCCTTGACAAATGTTTAACCTCTTACAATTACTACCCACATGTTTCGTTTCATGTAATCAGTAAAGAAATGTCGTTAGTAAAAGTGGACAGTTAACATTTTTGAACTTTAAAAGCAGTAATTTTTACGGGATTGTTAATAAGAAAGGGACATGTAACGGGTCTAGCATTCTCTATAAGTGTAGTATATATATAATAGAAACGTGAAAAATAGGCATTACTGTAAACCGAAGGGAAAATCCAAAGACACAGGACCTATAGCGAAGAATTGTGACGAATAGTCTTAGAACAAATGAATCCGACAATGGTTCTTTTTATTTAAAACAAATATTTAACATATACATATATAATTGTCATGCATTTTTCCAGGATAAGTATATTGGTTGATTAAATGCATGTCGTGTGCTGCTAAATAGTATACTGTTACTATGCATCTGTCTTGTGACAAAGAATGACATCCTTCAAATATTATTTGTCGATTTCATATTGTTTTTCATGTCGTCCAATGACACTGTCATCTAATTTGGTATCTGGTTCTCTTTTTGATTAATTACAGTCAACTAATATTAGTAAATAATGCCTACGTTTACTTGAACTGGCTAATGAAGCAATACAAGGTCATAGAAGTTCACACCGAGTCAAGATCATGTCTTTGCTGTGTGCCTGTAACTTAGTTCTCAAATTGATTTATATTTATATTTGTTATGCTTTGGAAACTCAGTGGGAACTAATTATACATATAAAACCTATAAATACTAATTATAACCAATGAACGAGTTCAATTGTCAGTAAATAAACGCTAGAGAATACCGAAGGGGCAATCAAAAATCGACAATCCGGGAAAACTGGAAGACGAAGACAAACAAAACAAAAAACACATCAATATTTAAGAGAAAGCAGAATTATAATGATTCCCAAATTGCATATGCATTTGATGAGATATGCAATGTACGGGTTCGATTCTGTGTAAAAATATAATGCCATATTCTTTTAATAAGCACTAAACTTTAGATAATTCTCACAGAGAATGACCCATTTCAACTTATTTTAGGAATAGTATACATTCATTGTATTATCTGTCTTTCTTTAATTTGCGGTTTCTCATTAGCACTTTGATATCTTCAACTTCTTCTTACTGGCTATGAGGACTTGTGTGGTGATAAGCACGGATTGCATAGATGGGGTAAATTCACACACGTATACTACGGTTCATAACAAAGCATAAGAAGTGGGAGAGCAAATGCAATGGGACATTTTTGCGACTCTTTATATGCAAAAATGTTATGATTGAGTATTACTCAAATTCAAACATAAATTGGTAGGCAATCTGGGAACCCCATAAATTGGTAGGCAATCTGGGAACCCCACATTTTGTTTTTTTTCACATATTGAATTTTCAACATTGCATGATGATATTGCTTAAATCGTATTTCTGCATAATGGTTTCTAGTTCAAATAAGGGGTAATCTAGAAGAAATAATTATATAAAATTGGAATTGTGTATGATATTTGGCCGTGGGTATCTGTCTTATTTTCAAAAATAGTTGTCATGATTGTGAAAAGAAAGTTTAAACAGTGATGGTCAACAATTTCACCAATATGGACAAAAATGAAATGACCACGACATATGGGGTTGAAAGTCTGCGGGTCTGTCTTATTTACGTTATTTGTGTTTGTTTTTGCCTATAGTGGTGTAGAACACATTTTTTGTTGTATTTTTGATTTGTTTTCATTTTCTCTGGACTGTCCATTTTTGATTGCCCCTTCGATATTCTCCAAAGTTTATTTACAGGTATCATTAAAACAATGCTCTTGGATAGCAATTCTTTGTAAAAAAAAAATATCTGGAATGGTAGACGTTATGCTACATGCAAATAAACAAATAAATATATATATAGTAACCTCTTATTGTGAAAATATCCACTAACCGAATATGTGTATAAGCTCTCATATTTGATACTAGACGATGTTTTCATGAAGGAAGCATAATCCTTTGTTTCAACTATTTTACATGAAAATAAATAGAAAAATAATATTTTGTTGGAAATTACTCCAATTTATAATTCCAAATAAGAGATTGTTCATGCAATTACATTTCAACTGAATTGAATTAATAATAAGAAAATGTATGGCTTAATGTAATAACACTATTACGAAGTCAAATATGAAGTTACACTGCATAGTCTTGTATTGTGATACAAGACGAGTTTGAAGGTACCAAGAGGTTAATCAGAATTCATCAAACCAAGAGGGAAAGAAAACACAATGGCCAAAGAAAAAACAGACAAACAACGAACGATCTACACAACTTTGCACTGCAGATCAAGCATAGTGAAACACACTAAAACCCGGAGGTTGCACTCATGACATATTATCTAGACTTCAGTTACTTCTTTGCTCTATACTGTCGTTCACAGTATACAAAACGTATTGTGTATCTAAACAAAACGACTAAATGATATAGTCTTCATATAAGAGTTCAAAACACTAATCTATGAACAAGATGCGTAAAATGAAAAGTCATTTATTAAATATGTGAAGCATCACCTGATTTATGACATCAAATATTATATGTATATTTAAATATTCAGATTCTCTCTCTCTCTCTGGATAATCACTCCACAATATTGCTGAAATACAGTTAATTTTAACGTTAAGCACCAATCAATCTCTGGATAATAAGACTACTTCTGATCTCTGGATAATAAGACTACTTCTGAGGCACTTGTAAAACTTTGTTGAATAAACTATACTATGTTGTTACAGAAAACAATTCTGTGTAATAGATATATATGTATATAGCTATGTCTATCTCTGGTTAGAAATGTTCACAGATTTCATCATATTGCAGAAATTCGTCTGACCGTCTGATGCTCTCCCATGAGGCCAGGAACATCAATTATGAAGAAAATTAGGCAATGCAAATACTTTCGTCTGGGAAAAAAATAGCAATCGTAGTAATGAGATTAATGTCTCGCATACTATATACAGTTGATACATCTACGTCAATTTTGTCCATGAAGAGCACAATTTCTATTTGTTGACACTGTCCATACTACAAGATTACAATAAGATAGATCTCACGACGACCACCATGTAGGAATTAACTAATTAACATTGCAATTACCATATGACTGTGTGTCAGGGCTCCATCAATATCATATAAGTATGTAATTGTGTGAATACGTAACTCAATAGTATCTTCATTTTGTTTCTTACTCAACGTCTAGACCTACGATCTGATGTAACTCATTAGCATAAATTGAATGATCCTGTTTGTACTCCCATATGGTCTGAATTTTATTTTTTGATCTATGCGAGCGTAAGAAAGATTCCTTCAGATGGCAATTATTCCCTGTTCTATTGGACGGCAATCATCATGGAATACCATGTTATGTGTACTTTAAACATGTTTGCTTTTTTTGCTATTATTGGTGTTTTTGTAACTATTAATTTGCATGCATGTTTTTGTTGATATTAGCTGTTATTAAATTTTTTGCAGTGTATGTCGTACAAAGTTCATCAGAGCTTGTCTTGTATTTTATTTGTTGTTTTGACATGCTGACTTTAAATAAAACTTATCCTAGCTTATCTTTAATAAATTCAATATATCAGGAGGGAAATCTTCATCAGAAACTTTGTAATAAAGCTAATGTACAACCACCTTCATGACTAATTCAAGAACAAACTTCTCAATGGTTAATTCTTATACCTACATTTAATATTTTACTTCACAAATATAAAAACAAGTCTGTTAAAAATCAATGAATAATTCAAAAACGTTTAGGTGACATTAGATCAGACAAATCTGATTATTCAGCAATTTCTACAGATGGCTTGAAGGATGATGATATAGTTGCTTCCGCGGTTTTCGTCTTTCATCAACAATTACATTTTTACTGCAAAAGAAACTATTATGTTTATTGGGGTTAGGGTTAGAGCTATGATGTTTAACGACACTTTCAACAATCTGTCAGTTATATCGTTGTGGTCAGTTTTTATTGGTGTAGGAAACCTGAGTACCCGGAGAAAACCACCGACCTGTCGTAAGTCACTGACAAACATTATCACATAATGGTGTATCAAGTACACATCGATATTAGCGGGATTCGAATTCCCAACTTTAGCGGTGATATGCACTGTATGCTTCTTGGTAATTGAAAGCGGTATACGCCAAAAACCTTTTCATTTTTGAAATAATAGATAATTATAAAGGAAAATGATGTTTAATAACACTTGGATCCAGTTCTCGTCGGCATCAGCGAGAACACATTCTTGGAGCAGGAAACAGGGAATACCCAGGATGGTAAATTGTCTAACTTTTGGCATGATATGTGCACCCTGCAAGCATAATTATATTTTAAAAGGAATTACATTTATAGTTGCAAAATTTCATATTCCTATGGTAAAACCCGTAAAGAAACAAAATAGTTTTTATTTTCTCTGATACGTCATACTAATACATACTTATATTTTAAATGAAGAACTACGACCTGAATCCATTCCAAGCAATTAGTAGCATACCATGGAACATGTTTTAATTGACTAGAGAAACTCATGATATCCGCTGAACATTCTATAAAGCTGACCTTAAATGATATATTTACAAACTTCGTATGGGAGTTACTTCACGTTTGTTAAGTGAAATCAATTTGTATTACTAAAATTAGACTTATCTTATATATTTCTACTCTGTTAGTTTATAATTTTATTTTATCGTTGTTGTGTTTACTGTGATACGGATATTACGTAACATTTGGCCAAGTCATGATAGCAAAATCTATAAATTGCAGTCTTTATTCTCGAGCATGGTGATATATCTTTTGAAACAACCAAGTGTTATAAAGTCTGTAGCTAATTTATGGGTAATTTTTCCAAATGTACTCCAGTTTCCTCCACCAAAACACGTGGCCGCCTCGGTATAAATTAAGAAAAGTCTGAAGATATCAATGACAGACAAATACAATGGCCAAATGAAAAAGAACAAATAATCATCTACAAAACACTACATAGTAAACTATAGATTGAGCAACACGAACCACTCTTAAAAACCGGTGGATAATTCAAATAATTGTTGTAAGTGAATGCCGTTACGCATTCAAACATAATCCCTTTCTCCTATGAATCTTTGTAATTAATTTTGTTCGATAATTCTGGGGATTTTTTCAACGACATTTAGTCTTGTTATATTATTTAACTATTGAAGTGTACGTGTTTTCTGGGTGCATTGTGCTAAATTTCTCCATGTTTTCCTAACAAATTTCAATAACTTTAGAAATACTTACAATATATTATAGGTGTGTTTTTGGTCTCCGCATTTTATGTTTTTATTGCTGGTTATATCAACAACTATTACAAATTGTCAATTCCCCCTACAAATTTAATATGTAGACATCATTATTTTGACTTTTCTGGTTTAAATTCTTTCCAAAAAAGGTTTTAATCTTTGATATAAAAATATTTTTGACAGTCGAAGTTCATTTTGATCATGGAACTCGTCATGCACGAATGAAAAATATTTTTGTCAACTCTTGTCAGCACACTTTTTCCAAAACCTCTACCGGGTCTCTTTTTCTATTCTTTCTCTTACAAAGTGGTGATATACATCCACATCCAGGGCCAAATCCATCTAAACGGAATCCAAAATATCCGTGTAGTAAATGTTCAAAGGGCGTCATAAAAAGTAGTAAATCTATCAACTGCTCTATTTGCGACCAGAAAACCCACATAAAATGTACAAATATCACTAACAACCAAATTTCTAAAGAAAAAACGCAAAAGATGTACACAATTCTTTTATTTGCGATCAATGTACAATCAAATCCCTTCCTTTTAATCAAAATAAAAATGTTGTGGAAGATCAACTTCAGTCTTTTGAAAAAAAAAAAATTTTGAACCCAAAACTTCACTTGAAGATTCGGACCATTTTAAATTTTCTAAACAAAGGGGCCTTCATTTTATTCATCTTAATGCTAGGTCACTGCTCCCAAAAATATCAGAATTAAAAATTATTGCATGTAAAACCAAAGCCGCAGTGATATCTATTTCAGAAACATGGCTCGACGATTCTGTTACCGATGCAGAAATCTTGATTGAAAATTACAGTATTGTGAGGAAGGATAGAACTAGAAATGGCGGTGGAGTTTGCTCTTATATTAGAGATGACATCTCTTTTACTTTAGTACAAGACATCTCAGTCGATGAGCTAGAATCTGTATGGATAGAGTTGTTATTACCTAAATCCAAACCTATAATAGTAGGAACTTGCTATAGGGCACCAAAGCAAAACAATTTTCTGGAACTGTTTGACCTTATTCTGAACAAAATAAGACCGGAGTGTGAAATCATAATTCTTGGCGATTTTAATATTTGTATGAAAAACAAAAATTCTGATATATACAAAAAATACTCGAATATCCTTAACATGTATGCATTGGAACAATTAATTTCCAAACCAGCGCGAATTTCATCATCCAGTAGTTCATTAATAGACCATATTTTATGTAATACTAGTGAAAAGATTTGCCAATCCGGTGTCATTGAAGTTGGAAATAGTGACCATTTTGCCATTTTTGCAATAGAAAAACAACTAGAGAACACACAGGTAAGCAGAGTACTGTACGTATACGATCATTAAAACATTATACACAGGAAGCCTTTATAGAAAAACTTGAACAAACTGACTGGTCGGAACTCTATCT
>MJUT01064901.1:53493-65500 GCA_002080005.1 Gigantidas platifrons | reverse complement strand
TAACATTAAATGGTTTGAATCGTATTTAACAGGCAGACAACAGTTGGTTAATGTTAATGGCACAGAATCCACCCCAGCAAACATTAGCTGTGGTGTTCCACAGGGAAGTATTCTAGGACCTTTACTTTTCCTTTATTATGTCAATGATATGTCCATAAGCATTAACTCAGACTGTAAATTACTTCTGTACGCAGATGACAGTACTATTATGTTTTCTCATAAAAATCCTGAATTTATCTCTCAAAAACTTGGTCAAGAACTCGAATCCTGTAGTGAATGGCTCGTTGACAACAAACTTTCTCTCCACCTTGGTAAAACAGAATGCATTCTTTTTGGTCCAAAGAGAAAATTAAAAAATGTAACTGAATTTCAAATTAACTGTAATGGTCATATAATAAATTCACAAAATAGTGTTAAATATTTAGGCATTGACATTGATCAAAACCTGTCTGGCGAAAAAACAGCTAACTCTATTATTAAAAAGGTTAATTCCCGGTTGAGGTTTATGTATAGAAAGGCAAATTGTCTATCTGCCGAAACGCGGAAAACTTTAAGTATGGCACTTATTCAATGTCATTTTGATTATTCTTGTTCCTCCTGGTACGCTTGTATAACTCGTGCTTTAAAAAACAAAACAAAACAGTTAGATTCATCAAAAGCATGGGCCCAAGAACTAGTATAAAGCAAGCTGAATTATCTGGTCTAGGATTTTTAGATATTGAAAACAGAGTAAAACAGCTTCGATTGAACCATGCTCATAAAATCTATTATGATACATGTCCTTCTTATTTGAAAAATAATTTCATCAAAATTAATGAACATCATGCCCATAATACTAGATCAAGTCAGATTAATTATGTTACACCAAAAATTAAAGGCATCGAATCAACAACATTTTACTACAATGGAATCCATGATTGGAATTCTCTACCCGATTCGATCAAATCCATCAATGATTTGCAAAGATTTAAAAAAGAAGTGAAGTGCCACCTGATACATACCAGTGAAGAACGGGAAAGACGTGTCATATCATGATAATGACAATTATATATATATATATATATATTTTCATAGATAATGTACTTATTTTAAAATTAAGTAATCCCTCTACCCGTTCATGTTGATCTTTTAATGTCCACTTGAACTTTAAGCTGATACTTATAAAGGACCCCATTGGAAATAAGCTGAATGGCTTTCATGGGCTATCCTTGGTGAGAAAGTTCTCAGCAGCTACAATTGGTGGATTGAAGTTTCAGTTAAAGATGGCAGTTTTATGTTTTATTTTTAACTTAACGAGAAATTTTTAAACACTTGTGTATGATGTTGAAATTTTTAAACCTAAATATATTTTACCTTTTATAATTCTCAAAATCAAAAAAGACCAACCACTTGAGTTAATTGGTTTTAAATTGCATAATGATGTCTGTGGTTGTTTACTGTGTTATTTTCTCTTTAAGACAAACAAATGTGTTAAGCTTAAGCGAAGATTGGTACTTGGATGCTGTGTCTTACAGAGCTAATAGTTAATCTGTCGAAGTGAAAGCGTATTTAACCGAGAAAAACAGGAAGCATGACGTATTACGTTCTCCCAACAAACATCACACGATTACGCTAGATTACCACAGGCACAGTAACACAATGTTAGCAAAGTGACAGAATTCAATCTCTACTCTCGAAACAAATGTAAATGCTAATTTGAAATAGCATGTACAAAGAGATACGTCAATATACAAGTAATTTAAACATTGTGTATAATCAGTAAAGTACTAATTCGTGTCATGAATTGTTGTTTACGACGTCAGTGCCTGTTTGTCAAGGGCACGATCTATGCATAACTGCACATTATACGTTATCAGTACTGAAAGGTCGGATATGGTGTTTCGGAGGACAGTTATGGAAAAGGTCATGTATTAATCTTTTTTGTGTGTTTGTTTGTTATATTACTGTGTTATCTTCTTTTTAAGACAAACAACTTAGCTTAAACAAGAATTGGTACTTAGAGGTTGTGTTATTATTTTAAGCTTAAGCAAGAATTGGTATTTAGAGGTTGTGTTATTATTTTAAGCTTAAACAAGAATTGGTACTTGGAGGCTGTGTTTTATTTTAAGCTTAAGCAAGAATTGGTACTTGGAGGATGTGTTTTATTTTAAGCTTAAGCAAGAATTGGTACTTGGAGACTGTGTTTCACAGAGCTAATATTTAATTTATTGAAGAGAAAGAGTCTTCAACCAAGAAAAACAGAAAGCATTACGCATAACGTTCTTCCAATAAACATCAAACGATTACGCTAGATTACCAAAGGCAGAGTAACACAACGCTACCATAATATATAATATAATGCAATCTCTACTCTCAAAACAAATGTAAATGCTCATTTGAAATAGCATGTACAAAGGGATACATACGACCGCAATGTGAAGATAATTTGAACATTGTGTTTCATCAGTACAGTACTAATACGTCTCTTGAACTGATGTTGTTTATGACATACATTAGGGCACGTGGTATCAGTCCTGAAAGGTCGGATATAATGCTTTGGAGGACATTGATACCTGTTTAACAGTATAAATAGTATGGGGCTTAATATCATAATAGTGCCTCAACTACACGTAGTTCAAATTTAAATAACAACGGTACATTTAACGCCAAATTCTAGAGGGCTATGCAGTGGCAAGCAACGTTTTTGGCATTGCCAGTTTTATTTTTAAATACAATTAAGATATTGATATATTTCACTCATGCCGGAAAGTTTTCATTATTTCACCTTCGTTTCACTTTGCCTGACAAGTGAAAACCTATTCCTGTTGTTTACTATATTCGCAGCATTTCGCATAGATTCTACTTAGGTCCTTAAGTTTACTTACTCATAATTATTTTAAGTTATTTGGATGTACAATATTTTAATTATGAGCTTACCTGATGACGGTTATTATGAGCGTACCTGGTGACGGTTATTCTGAGCGTACCTGATGACGGTTATTCTGAGCGTACCTGATGACGGTTATTATGAGCGTACCTGATGACGGTTATTCTGAGCGTACCTGATGACGGTTATTCCAGGAATGTACAATATTTTAATTATGAGCGTACCTGATGACGGTTATTCTGAGCGTACCTGATGAAGGTTATTCCAGGAATGCGTCATGCTCGCTAAATTCGAAATCTACGTTTTATTGTAATACGGTTTAAGTCTAATGATTGATTGATTTATTTATTTTTGGTGTTTAACGCCACTTTCAGCAATATTTCAGCTATATCAGGTTTAAATCTAATTTGCAAGTACTTTATAATAATACGTATGATAATGGTAAACTTTAACAATAATATGAAGCATTGTAATAGTTCACCGTTTATTTCATTCAGGGTTTAAATAAAATATATAAGATAAGATAAGAAAAAATTATTTTGATTCGGCATAAAATCAAATATACAACACAAGCTCTGAAGAGCTTTTGACCGAATATAAAAACATATACATAACATAAGAACAACACAAGATAACAACATGCATTACTAATTTAAAACATACATAGATCAACTATAGCATGCAGTACAAATTTGGCAACAAATTAGAATGAATTAAAATTTCTTAAAACTATAGCATATGCTTAAGATTATAAAAATTTCGGAAAGAACAAAATAATATCAACCTGTATTGATTACCCAATTACTTGAAAGATGTGCAAACAGTAAAAATTTGGAAACAAAATTTGAAGGAATTAAAATTCCTTAAAACTATAGCATATATTTAAGATTATAAAAATTTCGTAAAGAATAAAATAATATCAACCTGTATTGATTACCCAATTACTGGAAAGATGTGCAAACAGTAAAAATTTGACAAAATTTGAATTAAAATTTCTTAAAACTATAGCATATAATTTAAGATAATAAGAATTTCGAGAAGAATAAAATAATATCAACCTGTCTTGATTACCCAATTTCTGGAATGATGTGCAAAAAATGCAATTTAAAAAATAAGATTCATGCAGAAACCAAACATAAAAATACAGCAATAACAGTCCAAGAGCAACAAAAAGCAAAAGTAAATGAAAAACAGCTAAAACAAATGTATTATCTGCAAACAGAACAGCGACATTTCGAACCACTCCAGGACTGGATCAGACTTTTAAAATGTGAAAAACTATTTTCAGTCCTAAAATGGTTCGGAAGGCTGTTCCATAATGTTGCGGTAGCAAACTTGAAAGATTTTTTACCGTAATGAGTTGACTTTACCCGTGGCACGTCCAGAACATTTACATACCTGAAAGAATATTTAGAATTTTTTACACTGACTAAATTTTGTAAGCACACAGGAGCTATTTTGTTCACAATTTTAAAAGTTTCTAGAGCCATTGTTCTTATCCGTCTGATCTGCAAGGAAGGCACCATAGCTTTATGTAGGAGCTGTTGTAATCCTCATAAACAAAGCGGAGTGCTCTTTCCTGCACCTTTTCTAGCTTTTTTGAATTTTTCTCAGTACAGAAGTGCCATGCCAAAGGGCAAAAGTTAAAATTACTAAGAATAAAAGTATGAAAAATAGTTAGTTTACTTAGTCTGTTCAAAAGAGAGCCCAAACGTTTTAAAACATTTAATTGCTGTGAAGCCTTCCTGCAGATCGAACTGACATGAGCATCAAAGTTTAACTGATAATCAATTTCAATACCTAATAATTTAACTGTTTTTTCACAAGTAAGATCAGAATTTTGAATATGTATAGAAGGGTTTTTATCATAAGTATTTTTGCCAACAGCCAACACTTGAAACTTGTCCGGATTTGCTTGCATTTTATTCACCCGGAACCATTCGATAAGTATTTTTGACTCAGATTCCAAAGTTGAAATTAATAAATCAAAATCAGGACTGCAGAAAGACAGAGTATTGTCATCTGCATAGTTATATAGATTTCCATTTTTGACAAAAAGAAAAATATCGTTAATAAATACATTGAACAACAACGGGCCTAGTATAGACCCTTGTGGTACGCCTTTATGGATGTCAGCCCAACCACTCAGAACATTGTTGACTTTTATTTGTTGTTTTCGATTTGATAAATAGGACTTTAGAAGAGCAACTGAATGGGGGGGATACACCATATGCTGATAATTTATCTAGCTAGATATTGTGGGGCAGGCAGTCAAAAGCCTTAGAAAGATCCATAAGCACCGCTGCTATGTACTGATTTTTGTCAAGGGCTTCACGCCAGTCTTCCAACAATCTGAGTAGTGTGGTCTGACATCCATGTCCACGTCTGAAAGCACATAAAAATGGGTTAAATATTTTATCAAAGTATTCAGATAATTGAATTTCATACAATTTTTCAAAATTTTAGAAAAAAAATAGGTAAGACACTTACTGGTCTGTAATTTGTCTTCATTAATGGGTCACTCTTTTTAAAAATATGAGTCATTTGGGCTTCTTTTAGTTTATCAGGAAAACAGTTATTTTCAATTGACAAATTTACAAGAGTAGTAAGCTGAGGTGCAATACAAGATTTACAATTTTTTACAATTTTTGCTGGAATACCATCAGCTCCTGTAGCTTTTTTATGTTTATTTTATTCAAAATTTTATCAACATTTTCATTTGTCACCTTATTAAACTCAAAATCAGGAACTTGTTCTCTATTTTTCAATATTTCTTTAATACTTGGATGGTTTGAGGAGTCATATACTGCATCTGTTCCAATTTTGTCTGCTACTGTGGAGAAGAAATTATTAAAATGATTTGAGACTTCTTTTGGATTATTTACAATTTTGTCATTTTCAAATAATAAAATTTTTTGTTCTCCACATTTACCCTTTTTTGAGAAAAATGGTTTGACTGTTTTCCAAAATTCGCATGATTTTGATCCACCAGAGCAACGTTCTAAAAAGTATACTTTCATGGATTTTCTCTTAATCTTAGTTAACAAATTTCTTTGTTTTCTAAATTTTTCCCAATTTTTGTTACTCCGGTTTTTAGTATATTGTGAATAAAGCATTTGTTTTCGATATATGGCCCCTCTTAGTTCTTTATTCATACACGGGGGTGGTTTTTTTCTTTCTTTAAAATAAAATACGGTGCATACATGTACATATAATTATAGATAATTATCCGGATGCACTAGAGTCGTTTTAATCTTATCAGTGGAATAATTTCCTGTCAATGGTTGACTGTTCGGAAACGAGGATATGATAACTAACGTTTGTACGAAGCATTTAGCTGAATCCTGTCAAAGACACATTATTATAATTGACAAAGGTCTAGATATATATAACTTTAATGCACTCTTCCAACTTCAGCACTGATAAAATAGAGTAAATGTTAGCGTGTTATACTCGAGTGCGGTAGAGCTAACGCAGTCGGACTAAACCAAAGACAATAAATAAACTTTAGAGAAAACCGAATGGGAAATCAAGAATGGACAATCTAGAGACACTGATAACATTGGGCGCACAAGACACAGGACGAAGATTGATTGATTGATTTTTGGTGCTTAACGCCACTTTCAACAATATTTCAGCTATATCATGGCGACCAGGACGAAGACAAACAAAACAAACAACACAACACGGTGTCGCCCATCTTTTTTGTTTTCTGCGTTTTGTTGTGTTTTTGTTTGTTTGTCTTCGTCCTGTGTCTTGTGTGTCCAATGTTTCCGGTGTCTCTGGATTTTTCATTGATGATTACCCCAATCGGTTTTCTCTGACGTTTATCTTAATCTCCAATGAAAAATAGATATAACCACCGATCTGATTTATCTCATTACACTCATTTTGAGTCAGTATTGTTTCCTGATTCTCTATATAATCAACCAATTATTTCAAACCTTTTCAGGACACATCATATAAATCAAGCTAAAGATCATTGTGAGATGTTACCAATAATAGATAAAACAATGGTAATCAGATAGAATGAATTACTCGTTTTGTTTCCTCTGTATAGTAATTTTGTCTAAGTAGACATCATGGTATACATGCTTCTTCAAAAACATCTCATTAAAGTATTTTTGTCCTTTATCTTTCCAATGCATTGTGACATATCAAATTCAGTTGTATGTATGAATTGGTCAGATGATTCGCTAAACTTCAAATAAGTAAGCAGTATTCTGCTCTAGCGTCATCTATCTTCTTTCAAAGCAGTTTGAATCATTACGGGAGAAACACCATAATATATTCATGTTTTTGACAATTTCAAATTATATAAAAACGTATTAATTCCTTTTTAATTTACACTTTATAAAAAAACAAAATGTGGGAGAAATATGTTTTTAAGTATCTTATTTTGTGTATTAATTCCCCACCCCTCCTTACGAAATATTAATATCCCTATCAATATAAACAAATGTTACAGATTGCATGATTATTTCATTATGGGTGTGTTTGACCGGAGATGGTGCTTGTCCTGTTCGACTTAAAATCTTCCTTTACCATTTCAATAACCATGGCTTAAAGTTATACTTATTCAAAACACTAAAAACACTATTCATATAATACAATCAATGACAACAATTTTCATGAACATAGTCTTTCCATTCCATTTATCTGTGACAATGGTGTGTGTGATGGTATTGTTCTGGTGTAACTGAACCACTCCTGTCACTTAGGGAACGTACCGGGATCTATAATATTTTTTTAAATAAAAAACACATAAATAAAATACTCCAGCAGGATCTGATTTTATTCTGTTGACTCAATATATATAGTTACAGTATACAAAGGAATCAAAAGAAACATATCAATAATTGAAAATGTAATACTGCATTATAATAAAATGAAAATCGAAAGTATAGCAAGCAAATTGAAATCGAGACTAAATCAGTTAATTTTTCTTATCTCTTTAACCTTGGAAAAAAATGCAATTTAATTATTTAAAATTTCACCTTTAAAATACAATATTTAATTAATCCAATTTATACTTCGAAAGTCCACCTCAACTACGTTCCTACTAATAAATTCAATCAAAATATGCACATTCATTCAAAATATGCTCATCAATGAAATTAATCATTTGAATAAATTATTTCAATTAATTCTGATTCTCATGCTGGAAATTTTTTCTTTTATTGTTAACAATCCATACCAATGATATTAAATAACATAAATTTCATATGAAATTAAAGAAATATGAAATGATTTTTAAGATAATAAAACAAAATAACAAAATAACAAAATAACAGAATACAGAGACCTACCTATAATATTTTAAATAAAAAATACATAAATAAAATACTCCAACAGGATCTGATTTTATTCTGTTGACTGCATCACACTGGAATTTCTCCCCTTTTTATACTCCCTGATAAATCATCACTTTGACCCCTATCCACCCCCCATCCTTTTCTTTTTTTATGTAGGAACTATTTTTTTTTTCTCAGAATTCTATAACCAAATTTAGCTGGATGATGATTCTGACCATCATGCTTTGTAGTGACACTGACTTTTTCACCCCGTACTTTTTTTCTGAAGCAATTTTATTCTTGGCATTAGACTGGTCCTCACAATTGGACAACGGCCAAACGATGATTTTTCATGCCAGGCAGTCAACATAATTTTCCTTGATTTTTCTATTCTGACAGATCCCCGCTGGTCCACGAGCTGGGAACTTTGTTTTATAATATTAACATATAAGGGCAATAACAAAATTACCGAACACCGAGCAATCTTCCAAAGGGAAAGGCAAAATTCATAAATCAAAAAACAGAAAAAAATCAGTCAACAACTGGAAAACTGGGAAAACCGCAATGGCCCTGACTTGGTAAGGTCTATAAAATTATTTGGTTTTTCACTTTGGAATTTTAGTTGTTTCAAAGTGTTTTAGAACATATTTGCGTAAATAAGTCAGGTCAATATGTCTTAAGCAAGATCAAGTTTTGTAACATTAGTGACCTCTTGTTTTATTTATGTTATTTGTATTTGTTTGCACATACTGGTGTCCAGGACACTTTCCATAAAACATGATATGCATGTCGTGTAACTACAGTATAATACGACGGTATCCATAGTGGAGAAGTACGAACTGTTAACCCTTCCGAAGCATCTGGGTTAACACCCCAATTTCCTGTTGGGTTCGTGTTGTAGATCGTTGGCCTTTTGTTCTTTTGGCCATTGCATTTTCTGCCCGTTTTCGATTTACGGCTTCAGATTTACCCCCTTTTATATCTTCTTCAATTTTTTTCTTAGATAAAACATGCGTATTACTACATTTATAGCGAAATATTTAAGAAAGCAATACTGAATGTATTACGTTACAATGATGCACATCCCATTTAGCAACTCTGTGATCAGATATTTCAAAGATATGGATGTAAATGAAATAAAACAAAATACCACATTATTGAAACAGTTTTCCTTGATTTCCAAAAGAAAAATTGTAGAATGAGGCAAATTCGATACTTTTAACAGTAAAACACAAATACATGACTGCTCATTTCCTGAATTGGTTCGTGCACTTCAATAAAAAGTGGCGGGTTAAACTAGAAATGCCTTTTCTGGACTCGTTTCACACTCGTTCTGATATTTTAATTCAATATTCTGGAATCTGACGTTTATTGATCTATTTAAATGACTAGTGATATTTTTTATATTCCCCTTGACTAAATCTCAACGGCATATCTGTTTTCAAAGTGTGACATAATATCTACAAAACGAATTGATTTCATTTTAATCAAATAGCATTATCCTGAGGGAACTACAGGTTTGTGATCTTCGTCAACAAATGCAACAATTAGATGATGCTAGACTCGTTAAGCATGAATTGTTAGAAATTCAGGGACAAATATGTTGTCATTTTAGTACTGTTGACATTTTCTCATTATAAATAGATTACTCAATACCAAGAAGTATTAAAATAAAAATATTTTACCGAGGCGTAGTCGAGGTGGTAATTTTTTTTATTTATTACCAGTTATTGGTATTGTATGCTTAAAATAAAAGCGTATATATCAAAGTTAGCGCATATTACACGTTCCTAGAATAAACTTCCATTAGATACGATCAAAGCCAAAAGATTGGAAGGCCAAATAATCAAAAAGTATAGCCCATTTTTCTTTGTCGAATGTCACGAGTACAATGTATCAATTATTGCAACTAAAATATATCATCTAACAAAAGATAATTTACCAAATTTCATTTTCGTTCTATTTCAATATGTGCATGAACGATTTCCTTGTGATAGATGTTATAGGGATAGCAGTGGGAAATTTGCGCTATATGAAATAATTCAACTTGGTCTTTCTAGTGGTAGTATGTAAAAGTAGAAATGGTATACACTTTAAATTATTAAGATCGGATAATATTTGTAGTTTTTACACTAATTTAAACATTGAAAAATATGCAGTTATTTTGGCGGGAAAACATATACATAACAGCTCACTCTGCTGGCTCGATACCTCTAACACACATATACATGACCGCTCACTCTGATGGCTCGATACCTCTAACACACAGATACATGACAGCTCACTCTGCTGGATCGATACCTCTAACACACATATACATGACAGCTCACTCTGCTGGCTCGATACCTCTAACACACAAATACATGACCACTCTGGCTGTGGTACAACGATACCTCTAACACACATATACATGACCGCTCACTCTGCTGGATTGATACCTCTAACACACATACATGACCTCTAACACACATATACATGATCGCTCTGGCTGTGGTACATACATTTAAATAAATAGTGACGGGATTAAACTAGCTTGATGGACCAAAGCATCATCTCTTACATGCAATGATGCGGCCATGCAAGAAGAGTTTGAAGATACCAAAGGAGCAATCAGAATCCGTATATCGAAGAAGAACAGACAACACAATGGGNGATACCTCTAACACACATATACATGACCGCTCACTCTGCTGGCTCGATACATCTAACACACATATACATGACCGCTCACTCTGCTGGCTTGATACCTCTAACACACATATACATGACCGCTCACTCTGCTGGCTTGATACCTCTAACACACATATACATGACCTCTAACACACATATACATGATCGCTCTGGCTGTGGTACAGACATTTAAATAAATAGTGACGGGATTAAACTAGCTTGATGGACCAAAGCATCATCTCTTACATGCAATGATGCGGCCATGCAAGAAGAGTTTGAATATACCAAAGGAGCAATCAGAAACCTTATATCGAAGAAGAACAGACAACACAATGGGCAGAAGAAAAAGTACAAAAGGACCAACAACGACCGACAAAACATCAAGTAACACGAACCCCACTAAAAACCGGGGGTGAACTCAGGCGCTTCGGAAGGGTAAGCAGTTCCTGCTCCACTAGTGGCACCCGTCGTGTTAATCTAGTGTTATCAAATGTTTTCCACATAGGAGTTAAATGTTAAATACCAGAAGGTAAGGTTTAGAATATTACAGATTACGAAACAAATGTATTAAAATACAGTGCACATATTTGTATTTGTTATATGTACTTGACAGCCCAATTGGCCTTATCGCCCCCTACCACAAATGGCAGAACTATTTCTATTATTTTTTTTTACATAAAAATTAAAAAGATTTCGAGCGAAAGCTGCTCGGTAAGCTTTGCCTTATTTTTTTATTGTAATGTTATCCAAAATACCTCGAATGTTTTGACATTTCAATTGGCTAGACCATGCTTGTTAATTGATGTTCATGTAGTACAAAGCAAAACATATATCGATGTATACGACATTAAAAATAGATATAAAAATGATTGAACACAAGAAAAAGTAAGTATGTCCTAAATATAAATATACTTCGTGACCTTTTAGTCATATTCTTCATAAATGTGTTCATTAATGTGAGGTAAATTTATACTCAACATTGACCTCTATTACTCTCCTACAAGTTATAATATTTTGTCTGTTGGGTTAATTTTTTTACTCAAAATTTATTCCCGAAACTCTAAATTTGATATTTTCGTTTTTATTAACTGTTATCCACCAATATATTATTAACTGTAAGATATATGTTTGTCATGTGAACGCTGGCTCAAACCAAACAACAACAGGAGCTCAGGTA
>MJUT01064901.1:35888-53403 GCA_002080005.1 Gigantidas platifrons | reverse complement strand
TCAAACCAAACAACAACAGGAGCTCAGGTACGCTGATATCATATATTATTAACTGTAAGATATAGGTTTGTCCTGTGACCGCTGGCTCAAACCAAACAACAACAGAAGCTCAGGTACGCTGACATCATATATTATTAACTGTAAGATATAGGTTTGTCCTGTGACCGCTGGCTCAAACCAAACAACAGGAGCTCAGGTACGCTGACATCATATATTATTAACTGTAAGATATAGGTTTGTCCTGTGACCGCTGGCTCAAACCAAACAACAACAGGAGCTCAGGTACGCTGACATCATATATTATTAACTGTAAGATATATGTTTGTCCTGTGACCGCTGGCTCAAACCAAACAACAACAGGAGCTCAGGTACGCTGACATCATTAAACTTTTGACCATTCTCTTGACATGCGATGTCACTCATCCGTTCAGATTTTAATCATACAAATACTGTGAGCTTACTTATGTTCGTGGATTCCAATTCTCGGGGTATGAGGAGAACTGTTTATTTGTTTGCTAATGTCTGTACATGTATATGGTGAAATATATTCGATGAAATCCTAATTTCGTGGCTTCAAACTACGAAGGAAATCGTCGAACATGGCTATATCACAAACAAAATAATGAATTGACAGTATGTCAAGACTGGTAAATATTGCAAATATTTCAAAGGGGTAGGGCTATAGTGCTTAACGCCACTTTCAACAATAGTTTAGTTTTATTGATGGAGTAAACTGGAGTACCCTGAGAAAACCACCGACCTGCCGTAAGTCACTGACAAATTGTGTCACATAATGTTATATCAGGTACACCTCGACATGAGCGGGATTCGAATTTACAACGTAAGTGGTGATATGTACTGAATACACAGTTAGTTGTAGATAGGACTACAATACGTTGGACTTAATTTATGTTGGCCATAAACAACAGCTGAGTAAATAAATAATGTTGCTTTCTCTATGCAATAATAACGTCAATCGTTATTTCAATAAATAATTCCCAATATGCAGCTGTCAAACAAAGTATAATTGCTGTCCTTTTATTATAAACTGTTCAATCTTATCAGCTTTAATCAAATGTTTTCGTCTAAACATTGACACCCTGTCATCCAACTAAATGAAATAGATTCCAAAAGGATACAAAACAGCTGATTTATGGTTCGGTGCAGAAAGTGTGACGTTGCCGTTGTTTTTACTTCAGTCAAAAGATAATTGTCTGAGCTGAGATGAAATGACCATTTGAAGCCATTTATACAATGTTGTTATTATCTTTATTTATTCTATCTGAGTGATTTTCTTACCAATAACTGGTAATTTATATTATCAGTTTCCCAGTTGTTGATAATATTGTTTTGATATATCTAGCAATTCCATTTCACTCTATTTGACTGTTCTGAGGAAGAAAAGCGAACGAACTATTATCAGATTATGTTTACACCCGAGGAGTCTTTCCTCTGAAGAAATGACAGATCAATTTATTAACTCAAATGACATTTCCTTCGCCTTTTTGACTGAAATCCAATTCCAATTAAATAATACTCAAAATGTGCTGGAATAACAGATGAAGCCAAAATATCACATGACTGACCTGTCACAAACAACATAAAAACATCGTTAAAATGTTATTAAATCAAAATTGAAGATGATTTAGAGACATAGCGTCAATTTAAGTAGTGGAGAATACTGTAGATTCTTAAAAATAATCATCGAGACCCGTCAGGGTCGAGTTGATTAATTTTAAGAATCTACAAGTTGGAGTGTATTCTCTCACATAATACATTTCTATCTGCAACAGTGTTTTCATTTTATATTTTTACCTTTTTAATGTTCAGAAAGCTAAATAAGCCACAACTAACAAAAAATAAACAACAAAATTTTATCGGCATCCATGCTTTCGATTCTCGTTTATATTTAGATATTTCAAGGTCTTTCAAGTGAATAGAATCGTTTATATTTAGATATTTCAAGGACTTTCAAGTGTCCCAAATATTCACCTGTGGTCTGTCTGATTTGTTAAGTTGTGGTCGGTTCGTTGGTTGTTCTTGTATTGCGAGAATACGCGTCAATTCTGAACATAAATTGTGTCAGAACTCAAATTTTTGTATCGTGTCTTGCAAATTGTTGATTTTGTTTTAACAAAGCTTACTATCAAGAGTTATATATACTAATTATAAAATTGATTAATGTGGTCAACTTAGCCGAATGGTAAGATGGAAGTTTTGAAAGTCAAAGTAGACTTTAAAAAGCACAGCAGTGGTTCGAGACACGAAAGTCCCAAAATAAGGAAAACACGTTTTAAGCCTAAAATAGTAAAAGGTTAAAGTTAATATATTCAAGAACAAAAGAATGAACTGTAGATTCTTAAAAATAATCCACTGTTCGAACAATAGTGTGACGTCAGAGAAATGTATTAAATGTTTTGATTCCACGGATGAAATAACTTTGTTCAGTGTAATAATTGATGATTTGTATGAAACAAATAATAAATTAGATTGAATACAGTTATCATGCGTGTCACATGTACTATTACGTTGCCCAGGAACTATTGGGGGTAAGCGAGGTTACAATTTAATGAAGTGATGTCATTGTAATTGGCTGTACCATGATATGATTTATCGCTAGTTGCATCCATCCTAGTACATCGGGTCTGCAATATATTTTTTTAATGTAAGCGGCAACATAAGTTTACGAATAAAAACGTAGATATATAATTTAGTATGCATCACATGACCTTCATCGAGTACGTTCATATTAAACATATTAGTGTCCAGAAATGTTCTGAGGACCAACAATTATAGTTGTTATTAAAGGGAACACTTGGCCATTGCATTGTCTGTCCTTTACGGATTCAGATTACCTCTTTGATATCCTCATATTCTTCGTAAATAATGTAAAGTCTTTGAGAGCAAGTAAGCCAATAGGACATGTACAGGATAGCATATATCGGTTGTGGTTACATGTGCCTGGGGAAGATTGATCAATATATTGGCAATACAAGTTATAGAATCCCAAGGGGCAATCACGAATGGACAATCCAGAGGAACTGGAAACATTGAGCACACAATACGAAGACAAACAAAACAAAGCACAATATGTGTTGAACACCACTATACGCAAACAATCACAACTTTGAATAACGTACACAAGACATGGGCCCTCCTAAAACAACTGTCATAGAGAGCCAGGCAATGGTCATAACTGTGCATTATAATTAGATTAGATTGCATGCTATGATTTTCCTTATTTATTAAGTACAAATGATAAACAGTAATAGTAAAACATGTATTGTTGGTTAAATAATAGTGGTTTTCCTTTTCAGATAGTGTTCCTCTGTTTTCTTAAAACATACTCTAAACAATATAACTCTTTGTTATCAAGAATAAAAAATCACAAGGAAATTATCCTTAAAATTTCATTTATAAAATACAATTCTAGAATACCAAAACTAGCACGTGACAATTTGATGGAGTGTCCAGAAGGTGCATAAAATAATTGAATTGGTAGATAGTATATACAAATTAAAAAACAAAACAAATAGGCATTGCCATATCTCTCCTATTCAGTTTATGCGTACCATGATACATGTATTGGCTTTGAGCAAGAAAGAAAAACAAGAGCGAGCTTACATCCTTAAAGTGACATCGATCATTTCCACTTGTATTATAATATAAGAAGTTGAATAAACAAAGATCAACATTCGCATTAACCCAAACTCTTGAACTTACCAATGAGGAATTGAAAATACCATTATCATTCCGAAATTCCACTTAATATCATTAATTTGTCTTCCAGATTTGACGATATCAATACAGAAGCCATATTATTTAAAATAAGCTGAAGGGGTATTTAAGTAAACATTGAAGATGAAACATGTGATAATAAAAGTGAGTGTAATAAGTTAATAAGTCAATGAAATGTATGGTAGCATGACACATTGCAATAGGTAAATGGGAATGCATGTTTATCAGAGGAAGCATTTCTCAAGCTGAAGCTGTATAAGTGGTAATTATACCCAGGAGGTTGGCTACATTAAATGCTAACATAACGTCCTTTATTAGCTATGTAAATAATAATGTGATACAAAACCCGATATATTTTGATTCGCACATGCGTATTGGCGAACAAATTGTAAACAGTATCTTTCATTTCTTAGGGCCATGTATGTGTCTAGTATATAAAATTTGTTCGCGTCACGATATAGATAAAATACTGCTAAAGTTGGCCCTAAACACCAATCAATCAATAAACATCATTCCTAAGTGAATTCGTGTATTCATACAGGACCATGGTGCATGCAAACCTAAAAATGGTCGTGTTGTTTCTTCACATATAACTTGTTTTCTGGAAAAATACTTAAGACAGCCATCTATCGACTTTTGTAATTGGTCGTCTTCCGGTGACATAGTTTACAAGGAACGATGTTGACATTGACAAAAGCTGTTCAGATTTTCCTTATTAGATTCGATATAGAATTCATGAAAGCCATAGTTTTTATAACATTCTGGCATGGGTAATAGTATTCTGGTTGAATTTTATTCCTCACTATCGCTCGGGATAAAAAAATTATAAAAAAAAGTTTACCAATGTTAAAACTGAATACAATATATGGCTTTCATGAATTATTTCTTAATTCGTGTTGCTCAATCATTAGTTTTATGTGTAGATCTGTAATATTTTGTCCTTTGCGTTGTCTGTCGTTCTTAGACTTACTCCCTCTTGTTACCCCTTTTGTAATATTTGTTTTGTCTGTATTTTTATGATATTTGTTTTTATTGTTGTCTCTTTTTCTAATTATCTTTACTTTATTTTAATTTCTTATTTTTGAATTAATTTGTTGTTTCGTTTTGAACATTGATGGTATCTTATCCTCGTTAGTATTTGTTTTGTATAATACATTGCCGACATATTCGCGTTGTATATTTTGTAATCAACACATTTGTATGACATCTCAGTGTCTGATGCTATTTTCAGCTTTAATTAACCCCTAATTACTATCTGTAAGTGTATAATAAAGACATCAACATTAACACAACAATTGATTTCCTAATCTTATGTATAATGTTTACGAAATTTATTCTTGAAGTGCAAGTTGATATAAAATATCATGATATGTATTAATTACCACAAATGTAAAAGGTGAAAGGTCAGTTAAAGAGAACGATGCGAAAATCATCACACTCTGGATATACAAGCACAGTCATTACAAAATCAAGAACTCGAACACAAAAACACCTGAAATGTTACCAGTTGTAAATTATGGCTTTTAAGATAAATTCGTTGTAAATTATGGCTTTTAAGATAAAATCGTGCATGGTAGAAATCACAGAACGTATAATAACACACGAAACATAAATAGGTATGTGTTCATAATGCTAGCAATTGTAATATAATGTTGAATATGCTTTGTGCATAATAACGAGTGAGTTATGTGACAAAAATGGACTACATGTTATATATGGGACAGAGAAACGCCCACAAATGTTAAAATAAACTTCTTTTAATTTAGATTTTTAACAGATATCACTATAATATCTTCAAAATTTGGGAGAATTTTCTAACCCCCCCCCCCTTTTTTTTCAGGCATAGTGACCTTATCCGATATTGCGCATCACATTTAGATCCTTTTATTTTATTGGTCCCAAAACTTTAATTTCCTCTGCTATCTTTTGACTTTGAGTGAACCTGATCAAGGATATTCCAGAAACGTGTCGTGCTCACTAAAGTTGATATCTACCCTTTTAAATATTACTACATTTGTACTACAAATTAAGTACCTTCGTACTATGGAATTGCTTTCAGTATTGAACATACATGTTATTTCGAAACAAGTAAAATCGTACTATATAAATAATGACAAGATAAGGATAACGTCATTTTCAATTTACTTTATAAGGGGTCAATGAAATATAGAATCATTCAGTTGTAAAAGATAGAGGATTATACCACAATGTTTTCTCTCGTATTACTGTTTTTCTCGTTTATTTTGTGTGCTGCATTTGCAGAATATAATTGGAAATCTGAACTTGAAAAAATGCAAATTGATATTAAGGCTTTGCAGAATGAACAGAAAGATTATCATGATATATTGGAATTTGCTGAAATGTATTTCAAGAATGTGACGGATTTAAGTAAAATGAAAACAAATTTAGATTTTGAATTAAAACTTAATTATCTAAGAAGACAAGCATCTACAGGTTAGTTCTAATGGAATCAGCAGACTTAATATACAATTTTGTGCGGGTTTTTAGATTCCTTATTCCAATGGTTTTATTCCGATAGCTGCTGTGCGCGTGGCTATAGAAAATTATACGTATACCACAGCGTCTGATAGCTGTGTATAATGTATTGGTAAAAATCAGTTGCGATTAAAGAGGTCGAATCATTTCCATTGGGCATACGACATTTCACATTAGTTGTCATCCTTGCATAATGTAAATACAATCTTGTGTGTGGGTGAATACATGTGGATTGTTGTTTCAGGCTTTCAGGTTCATTCGAACACATTATTATTACTCCTATCCAACATGATTTTATTCTTACTCCTAATTGATGTGTACAAAGCGAATTTTGAATTTTGGTGTTTAACGCCACTTTCAGCAATATTTCAGCTATATCATGGCGACCAGTTTTAATGGTGGAGGACGCCGGAGAGAAGCACCGACCATGGGCAAGCATTTGGTAAACTTTATCACTTGCGGCTGCGAGTCGAGTGCACCTTTTTTGTAATTTACAAAGCCTGGCCTGAACCAACGCCGTATTGGTGATAGGCTTGTATGAGTTGTTAGATCCAACGACCTAACTCATTGAGCCACCCGGGCCCCTGTGTGTACTCATTGAGGAACCCGGGCCCCTGAGTGTACTAATTGAGCTACCCGGGGCCCTGTGTGTACTCATTGAGCCACCCGGGACCCTCTGTGTACTCATTGAGCCACCCGGGCCCCTGTGTGTACTCATTGAGCCACCCGGAATCCTGCGTGTACTCATTGAGCCACCCGGGCCACTGTGTGTACTCATTGAGCCACCCGGGCCTCTGTGTGTACTCATTGAGCCACCCGGGCCCCTGTGTGTACTCATTGAGCCACCCGGGTCCCTGTGTGCACTCATTGAGCCACCCGGGCCCTGAGTGTACTCATTGAGCCACCCGGGTCCCTGTGTGTACTCATTGAGCAACCCGAACCCCTGTGTGTATTCATTGAGCCACCCGGGCCCGTGTGTACTCATTGAGCCACCCGGGCCCCTGTGTGCAAAGCGGAGAAGCAGCAAATACTAATGCAAATACAGCTTTGATTTGACCTAATACAAACACAGATATCAAATTTAGTGCGCACGACGAGTTTCTGGAATAATCTTCATCGGGAACGCACAAAGCCAAAATATTTGAAAACCTAAGACAGAGTACAATATTTTCCACTCTTACCTTTCTATTACAACACTGATGTAATACCTTGAAAATGACACATCTAGTGTTAGGGTTAGAGTTGTGATGCTTAGTGCAACTTGAGACATCTAAATATAAGTGTAGATCTAATGTAAAGACGCATCTAAATATAAGTGTTTTCATTGAGCCACCCGGGTCCCTGTGTGTACTCATTGAGCAACCCGAACCCCTGTGTGTATTCATTGAGCCATCCGGGCCCGTGTATACTCATTGAGCTACCCGGGCCCCTGCGTGCAAAGCAGAGAAGCAGCAAATACTAATGCAAATACATCTTTGATTTGACCTAATACAAACACAGATATCAAATTTAGTGCGCACGGCGAGTTCTGGAATAACCTTCATCGGGAACGCACAAAGCCAAAATATTTAAAAACCTAAGACAGAGTACAATATTTTCCACTCTTAGCTTTCTATTACAACACAGATGTAATACCTTGAAAATGACACATCTAGTGTTAGGGTTAGAGTTGTGATGCTTAGCGCAACTTGAGACATCTAAATATAAGTGTAGATCTAATGTAAAGATTGTTTTCATTGAGCCACCCGGGTCCCTGTGTGTACTCATTGAGCAACCCGAACCCCTGTGTGTATTCATTGAGCCATCCGGGCCCGTGTATACTCATTGAGCTACCCGGGCCCCTGCGTGCAAAGCAGAGAAGCAGCAAATACTAATGCAAATACATCTTTGATTTGACCTAATACAAACACAGATATCAAATTTAGTGCGCACGGCGAGTTCTGGAATAACCTTCATCGGGAACGCACAAAGCCAAAATATTTAAAAACCTAAGACAGAGTACAATATTTTCCACTCTTAGCTTTCTATTACAACACAGATGTAATACCTTGAAAATGACACATCTAGTGTTAGGGTTAGAGTTGTGATGCTTAGCGCAACTTGAGACATCTAAATATAAGTGTAGATCTAATGTAAAGATGCTTTTCTAAATAAAGCCGATACTGTTAGTGTAATATATTACAAGCTCTTCTACAGTTCAATATTAAGGTACGTTTTCTATCAATGGGTATACAAGATGCTCTTGTTTCAAAGTCCGAACTTCATACTCGCTTGAGTACGTCTTCAGGAAAAGTTTGAGGATACCAATTAGTATGACATTTTACTATGAGTTGGAAAATCGGATATGTATATACATACATGTACAAGTTAGTTCCACTATTCGTTGATACTATGTGAACATGTACCGTTGGTAACTGTATTATAAAGCAAATTTAATAAGAAAACAAAAACAAACAAAAAATAACAAAAAACACTCCACAACCCAATGTTGAAATTATATCGTCGTATACAGCTTACCGTAATGCAATTTGCTGATCTGTCACTTTAATGAATGTCAAAGAGAAAAAATGGCATGAACGCTTGGATTAAATTGTTATTAGAATTCCAGTTGTATAATCGTGCATCATCAATAATAGAAAGGATTACAATTGTATAAGGAGTCCTTACCATTTCAACAACTTCGTACTAATGTGACATAATGCACACGAAGATATTTTTATTAGTTCAAGGTCAAAGAAAGACAATTTATTGCAAGCTTGACTGCAAATAAGAAACGTTTTAAGATGCGAAAGGGGTAATCAGAAGTCGAAAATCAAAGGACAGACAACACAATGGTCAAATGAAAAAGAACAAAAGGACAAACAACGATCTACAAAACATTACATAGAAAACCAAAGATCGAATTAACTCAATTAAATTCTAGCCGATATATGTTTAACATAAACAATATAAATTGTAGATTTAAGTTATTTATCAAAAACCTAGTGCCCACCAATTTGATATTAAAATAATATGTTTATAATTTTTATTTCAGCAATTAGTAAAACGGCATTTTCTGCACATGTAAGCAAACAAGTCGGTAACCTTGGAGATTACCAGTTGATCGTGTTTGATGATGTAGTCACGAACGAAGGAAATACTTATAATCACCTCACCGGTATATTTCGTTGCCCTGAGACAGGTTTATATGCTTTCTATACAAGTATTTTGTCAGTTCCTGGCTGCTATATAACAACTCAGATTGCTAGAAATGGAAAAGGAGTTGCTTGGACATTTTCACTGGATCCAGTGAATGCATCCACTGGTCAAACTATGGTGGTTCTTCAATTGGTTGCTGGGGATGAGGTCAATGTCAGAATCAATGGAAATGCTCATTATTATAAATATCCACAACTTGCCCAACTTTACTGCTCATTTACTGGATTCCGTCTTGACTGAAACTGGTAATGAAGAAAGGAAAGATTTTAAGATGTAGTAATAAATGTTTATTGAATATCTAGGGTCTGAAGTTTTATTCATGAAACAGTCTGGCTAGCTTTCTCATTGTGTTATATTTCAGTTACAATGTAGTAAGAAAGACTATGCATGTAAACGAACATGAGAGACTATCCTACATTACGTTTAGACACACGAACATGAGAGACTATCCAACATTACGTTTAGACACACGAACATGAGAGACTATCCAACATTACGTTTAGACACACGAACATGAGAGACTATCCAACATTACGTTTAGACACAAATTCAAGTAAAGGATTGATTGATTGATTGATTGATTGATTGATTGATTGATTGATTGATTGATTGATTGATTGATTGATTGATTGATTGATTGATTGATTGATTGATTGATTGATTGATTGATTGATTGATTGATTGATTGATTGATTGATTGATTGATTGATTGATTGATTGATTGATTTATTTATTTATTTATTGACTCCAAGGAGGAATGTTTCAGCTATATTCAGGACGAGAATAATTTAAACGCCACGGGACTCAAACAAGGAAATGTGATGGGTAGGGATGGAGAATTTTGCCAGAGCAACAAGTCTCCTATGGACCACTCATCATGAGCATACATAATGAGCTGTTACACTGGGTTCTTTGACGTGCGAAGAGGGTTGCAATCTCTCAACACGGGACCTCGGTTTTATTTACGTCTCATCCGAAGGACGGGTTGGTTGTCAATTTATACATCCCGCACAACCGACGGACGCCCCTTCAAGCCGAAGAAGCTCTCGGTTCCATTTCTATACCCCGGGGTTCCCGTGGGGTTGACCCATTTTAGAGGACTAGTGCCTATAGGACGGAGAAACCTGGTGCCTATTCTACCCCCGGCACACCCTCTGGGAGGGGGTTCAAGTAAATGATATGTATGTAAATGAAGGGTTAAGATAATAGTGCTTAATGCCACTTTCAACAATATTTCAATTATGGCGAGGCGGTCAGCTTAATTGGTGGGGAAAACGGAGCACCCGGAGAAAACTAACGACTTGTCACAAGTCACTGACAAACTTTGTCACATAATGTTGTATCGAGTACACATTGTCTAAGCAGGACTTCAAACAACATACTGCTTGATAGTGTTGAAAAATATATTCAACATATCCTTGCAATGTAAATCAAGGGCAAATACAGTGATTTGTCAGGTAAATAAATTACTTTTAAATAAACGGTAATAGAAAATAGATACTACAGTGTTTGCCTGCATAGGAAGGTGATAGATGTCTTACGCGTCATGTGACAACCGTTGTCATTTATCTTCAAGGTGGTGCTGACGTCACAGATTAGTAAAATACAACACATTTATGGTTATGGCAAAAAATACTATTTTAATTAATTTTATTGACTGTCAACCTGTCGCCTTTTGTCAGATTGTTGTTTTTTATGTTTTTGAAAGTACATAGAGGGTTGCTGCTAACAAGGCAGCTACTGAACCAAGAGTTCCTCTTTGCTAAATTGAAGTCATCACATCGAACGTTTCACGGTCGCCACCATGACTTGGTTGACCGTTGTGGAATATCTGTGTCACAAATGACCACGGATATATTCCACTTGTCGCAAACCTTCCCAATCCTTTCCTCGTTCACGACTTATCACAGGGTTTGTAACTAGATTAACACGACGTGTGACGCTAGTGGAGCAGGAACTGCTTACCTTTCCGGAGCAATAGTCCTTGGAGTATATTCGTTCTTGATAAGCTCATCGCTGATTGATCGGTTGAAAGATGCACCTGTCTACCCTTCCGGGGCACCTGAGTTCACCCCCGGATTTTAGTGGGGTTCGTGTTACTCGATCTTTAGTTTTATATGTATGTTTTGTAGATCGTTGTTTGTCCTTTTGTACTTTTTCTTTTGACCATTGTGGTGTTTGTTCTTCTTCGATATACGGATTCTGATTACCTGTTTGATATCTTCCTCCAAAGGTAGTCAAAATTAGTTTCTGCAGTCGAGCCATCCGTCCCACAATATTGCATATTTGTATATATTGTTTAAACTTCTTCTCATACTGAATATACATGAATAATTTGCTGCTAGACGTTAATATTAATGCCAAAAGTATAATCACATAATTATAAATCTTCAAAATAGATAGATCTAAACTAATTTAGATTGACCAATTAAGCGAATCATTATACTGACAGTAAAGAAATTTAATATTGTTTGAATTGCAAATAATTTCTTAAAAAGGCGTGTCTGATTCGAATGAAATACACAACTCGTGAGTGGAATATGCCACCCTCTTTCCAAATTAAATACAACAGCTCTTTATGCGCAACCCTTTGTTATGATTTATCATTGTTGGCTAGTTGTAAATAAAATAGGGAGAAATCGAAGATGGACAATCAAGAGAATCTGCCATAGATAGGTGCACAAGACGTAAACAAAACAAAAACACAACACAACATGCATTGGACACTACTATGTGTAAACTAACACAATAACATAAATAAGACATGAGCCCCCCTCCTACAAGCGCCTGAATGTAAAGACGAACCGAACATAGTTCCTGACCTACGCATCAACTCCATGTTTACTCTAGCATATGTCAATCAAAATAGCTGCCTATCCTAGGGATATATTTATCTTCTATTATCTATTGTTTGTGTATTTGATCAGGTCAAAAATGTAATTGATACATATGTTTACTTCTTATTGGACGTTAACATATAGTCCACAACAGCCTATTAATCTGTTTTATATACTGCAATGATTACTGGTTACCTCAGTCTCGTTGACGAAAGCAATTAATATTTGTATTTGACCTTGACCATTTTTACGATTGTAAATAACTCTCCTATTTTTTGCTTTAATGAATTCTTGTGATTAATTTACTATCCGTGTCGAAATTATCCATCTTATTTAGAAAAAAAAACAATTTATAAATAATATCTAGCACTGATTAATAATTTTATCAAAAAAGGTTTTAAGAACCAATAATGATATCGGAAGCAGTAAATAGAAGATTATGCAATGCAATGTTTGAACGAAAAAGGACAAAAAAGACAAACAAACAATGATATACAAGGCGCTACACGGAAAACTTAAGAGTAACTCGAACACCACTAATACCGTGGATATGAACTCTTGTGCTCCAGAATGGTAAGACGTTTCTGTTCCACTAATGGCAACCGTCGTACGTATTAATGTAAAATAAAATCCGGTGATACATTATAAAATCGTGAAAGAATTGTTTTTTTTTAAATTTGTATAACATTGTTTAAACAAACGATATTGCCACATTCCAACTGCACTTATCTCTGGAGTACAACTTTGGCTTAATGATTTACCAATATGTTTTGTCGCATTATTGTTACTTTTATGCAAAAGTGTTAACAAAATAAATCACCTTGTTGAACGGCATAGTCAACTTTAGCCGAGTTTGGCTATCCTATGTATTAGATCTTTTGGGTTTCTTGCCCCAAAAGTATATTTCAAATAATTTTTTACTAAGTTGGTACCTGGTGAATGTTATTCTAAACACGCGTCTATTCCGCATGTCATTAGATATGTACAATTCTTAACATGTCCAAATATATGTTTTCGTTAACAACTAGTGAAGCCTTTTACGATATGGCTACTTAATTATTCATTAAACAGATTATGTTCGACAACTTCTAATGATACTATAAGCCACCGAAGGTTAGCGATGGTATGGAAAGATAAAAAAAGAATATTAAACTGGCAACATAATAACAAGCACAACCAGTAAACGTTGTTCTGCGATCAAATTAGTTTTCTTCTCTGTTATCTGAAGTCTACTGGATAACCAGTAGTATATTTTACATCTTGATCTCAACTCATGGTAGAAAAAAAACACTAAGGTTTCTATGCTGTCCTTGGTGCCTATATTGAGGAAGTGATAGCATTATACGTAATTAATTTAACGTTGGTGTTAAGCATCTAACGCCACTCCAATTAAATAGATTGGATTAATTTGGGTAGGTTAAGTGTCGTCATGTTCTACGATGGAATAATATTTAATGTTGAACTTCATTAAAGCAGAATTTAAATATACGAAAGGGGTAATCAGACTGCGTACGTCGAAGAATGACAGACAACATAATGGTCAAGAAAACGGACAAACAACAATCTACAAAACACTACACAGAAAACAAAAGATCGAATAACACGAACACCATTAAGAACTCTGATGCTCCGAAATGGTTAGAAGTTCCTGCTTCACTAATGACACCCGTCGTGTTACTGTTAAACGACACGAACATCATCTGAAATGGAACATTAATAAAAAATGATCTTCGACAAAACAAATGGGAGTAACGACAAACCGAACATCATTCTTATGCGGAAATCGTAGCGGACATCACAAGGAATTTAAAACATGTAATTGATAAACAACACGAACCCTACTAATACATGTGTCGATGATGTGAAAAACTAGTAACGCCCATTTTACTACCAACAATTTAACGTCAGTGTTAAATTTAACATTAAGTTTAACAACAGACTTCTCGTTACTAATAAATTCGCACAATATGATAATCATTCTCATCCCGGTGACCTACACTTTTTTTTAATAATCTTCAATATCATTGTTTTACTTTTAATCCGGATTCGATGTTTATCCGGAAGGTATATTAATTACATCATCTTTATAAATAGCTTAGATATAACGTACCAGGATCAACTAAACGTGTTAATGTCCTTCGGTTATTACTCTGTCAATGTATAATTAGATTTCTATCCTTGAACTAGAGGTTTCTAACGCAAGATAGCGTTTCTCTTAATAAAGTGATTATCTATTTCATTTTCCCCTCTGGCGGACGTTAGCCAATTTTTGTGTTTGTTGCTGTTTAATTTATTAAGAATGAGCCGTTTCATTTAATTTTTGCTCTTGTTGTCGGCAACAATGTCATCATTCTTTCAAATTACGAAATTGATGATTACATTGAAATGATTTGGTTCATTGCATAATTACATGTTTATCTTAATCCATCTGAAGACATAATAGATGATTCAGGTTACATTCCAAATACTTTATTAAGGAAATTGGAAAGTTGGAATGGGATTCCTGTTCATATGTCCTTCGGGGACGGGCGTATTATTGTATACTGTCGTCCGTCCGCTCGTTCACATGGCCTACTATCACTTAAGTTTACTTTATTCTAATGTCACGAATTTTATACAAACATTAGGGTTAAGGATTATCGTTATGGTGTTTAATGAGCAATTACTTTCGATATTGAGAGTACCTGAGGAAGGTTATTCCAGAAACGCGTCGTGCGCACTAAATTTGATATATGTATCTTTATTTCTATTATTATGAGATGATCGTCCGTTTCAAGGTACGCTTTCCCCATTGTATCCATAAAATCCTCTTTTTCCGGCGACAATCTCACTGTCTCACTTAGGTCTAATTCCGTGCAATGATTTTACCTATAAGATATATTGTTTGTAAGTTTTGATGGTCATAGCTGCAATACTGCTCACTTTATATTCGACAACAATCAATTTACCAACTACAATCCTAGATGGACTAAGCTGATTTTGACGATCCTGCTAAGACCCTTCTGTTTTATTGCTCCCAAAATTTTTAATTATTTGGCTTCCCAATCTTCCATATTTCGTATACCTGGTGAAGGTTATTCCAGAAACGTGGGCACTAACTCTACGCTTGTTTACTATCACAGGGTGGTTGACTATTAGACCCGTGGGTATCATCCGTCCAGGACACTAACTCTACACTTGTTTACTATCACAGGGTGGTTGACTATTAGACCAGTGGGTATCATCCGTCCAGTAGTAAGTGCTTTAATACTGATATGGTCCATTATAGATACATGTATTGCTGAAATCTACAGTTGCTAAATAATTAAATTTTTAATAAATCTAAGATGACCTTACTGAGCCGATTATGGCTATCCTGTTTGGGCCATTTGGTTTTATTTAAAATTTTTAATTCAAGTTATTTAGCTTTACAATCTTTCTATTTTCAGTGTACCTGATGAGGATTATTCCAGAAACGTGTCGTGCACACTAACTTTGATATCTACGTTTTTATTAATAAAGCACGTGACTGGCACACACAGCAAATGTTGATATCGCGAGGTATAAAAAACAAGTTGGAATAGCACCAGATTCTTTAATCTCAAAGTAAGAATGAAAATCACTTATTAAATGACAGATTGTTTTATTTCTAAACAAATATATGTTCATGAAATATTTTAGTCTATATATAACTTCTATCCATCAAGTTGTAGATAATATTCTCTAACCAGTAGGACGCCATGACTTGTATGTACTTGTTTATTAGTTAGTGTAATGAAGCATCAATAATAAATAGGATTTAAGTTCAGTCTTATTATACATATATTCTTATTTTCTATAGAAAGCAGATTTTTCTGATTGTAATAAAGATAGCAATAATTATATAATTTGACAATAATTGAGCCAATACGTTCGTTAACATATATTATTAAAAGATAATGCGTTTGTCATTTTGAATTAATTGCAATACTTAGTACGTTTAATGTTTTTTTTTCTACTAATGCATGGCATACAAATTTTTTTTAGACTTGGTAACCTCTTCGAAATAAAGAGGAATGTATTATTTGTTTGTGCTGTTGTTTATATTCGAAAACATTTCTTGACGACAAAAATATTTCCTCTATATCATACATTACTAGAGTCGTGCGCACTAAATTTGATATATACGTTTTTATTAACTTTTTTTTCTTACCATATACTACAGGGAGATAACTCTTTAAAATCAGTTGAATGTGTTGATCATATGATGTTTGTATGCAGATTTCAAGCATTTCGGTGATCAAAACCACAGAGAGAAAAGCTGCTATGTGGCTAGTGAATTTATAGCTCTCAGTCTGTTGGTTGGAATTTGTTAAAATTTTGATATTTATTACAGTGGATATATTCAAACACACTGCCAAAAAATTAAGAAAATTGAACGAGCAGATCAAATTTTACCTGAAGTGTATGGTACCACCTTAACTTGACATAATTGAGTTCAAATGACATAATTATTAATTATCATTTAGTTTTAAGCACGCCACCTTTTAACGAAGTCCTTGTAACAAGCCAGTAAAGTGAGTGGTCATGGATATGACTGTATGCTAGGGGCATCATTTTTATCTTTCTCCGATTTTTGAAAGTGTGGTATTTTTTTCTTCATTTTATAAACTTGATTTTAATAACAGAAATATCTTCTTTTGGCGTATCATGAAAATAACAAAACTTATGCAGAAAAGTCGAACAAGTAAAATATCAATATCTTGTACTTCCAAACAAATCACAATAAATCAGAATACAAAAAAAACATATATGTACCGTAGATATTTTGACAAGACAATAACGATTTGATGAGTTTTAGATGGTTTCTTAAATGGACGGATATAAACCCGCCATAATACGGGCGTATTATTGCATACTGTCGTCCGTCCGCTCGTTCACATGGCCTACGATCACTTAAGTTTACTTTATTCTAATGTCACGAATTTTATACAAACATTAGGGTTAAGGATTATCGTTATGATTTCTTTCGATATTGAGAGTACCTGAGGAAGGTTATTCCAGAAACGCGTCGTGCGCACTAAATTTGATATATGTATCCTTATTTCTATTATCATGAGATGATCGTCCGTTTCAAGGTACGCTTTCCCCAGTGTATCCATAAAATCCTCTTTTTCCGGCGACAATCTCACTGTCTCACTTAGGTCTAATTCCGTGCAATGATTTTACCTATAAGATATATTGTTTGTAAGTTTTGATGGTCATAGCTGCAATACTGCTCACTTTAT
>MJUT01064901.1:14702-33148 GCA_002080005.1 Gigantidas platifrons | reverse complement strand
AACGAGCAGATCAAATTTTACCTGAAGTGTATGGTACCACCTTAACTTGACATAATTGAGTTCAAATGACATAATTATTAATTATCATTTAGTTTTAAGCACGCCACTTTTTAACGAAGTCCTTGTAACAAGCCAGTAAAGTGAGTGGTCATGGATATGACTGTATGCTAGGGGCATCATTTTTATCTTTCTCCGATTTTTGAAAGTGTGGTATTTTTTTCTTCACTTTATAAACTTGATTTTAATAACAGAAATATCTTCTTTTGGCGTATCATGAAAATAACAAAACTTATGCAGAAAAGTCGAACAAGTAAAATATCAATATCTTGTACTTCCAAACAAATCACAATAAATCAGAATACAAGAAAAACATATATGTACCGTAGATATTTTGACAAGACAATAACGATTTGATGAGTTTTAGATGGTTTCTTAAATGGACGGATATAAACCCGCCATAATACGAGCGTATTATTGCATACTGTCGTCCGTCCGCTCGTTCACATGGCCTACGATCACTTAAGTTTACTTTATTCTAATGTCACGAATTTTATACAAACATTAGGGTTAATGATTATCGTTATGGTGTTTAATGAGCAATTACTTTCGATATTGACAGTACCTGAGGGAGGTTATTCCAGAAACGCGTCGTGCGCACTAAATTTGATATATGTATCTTTATTTCTATTATCATGAGATGATCGTCCGTTTCAAGGTACGCTTTCCCCAGTGTATCCATAAAATCCTCTTTTTCCGGCGACAATCTCACTGTCTCACTTAGGTCTAATTCCGTGCAATGATTTTACCTATAAGATATATTGTTTGTAAGTTTTGATGGTCATAGCTGCAATACTGCTCACTTTATGTTCGACAACAATCAATTTACCAACTACAATCCTAGATGGACTAAGCCGATTTTGACGATCCTGCTAAGACCCTTCTGTTTTATTGCTCCCAAACTTTTTAAATTATTTGGCTTCCCAATCTTCCATATTTCGCATACCTGGTGAAGGTTATTCCAGAAACGTGGACACTAACTCTACACTTGTTTACTATCACAGGGTGGTGGACTATTAGACCCGTGGGTATCATCCGTCCAGGACACTAACTCTACGCTTGTTTACTATCACAGGGTGGTGGACTATTAGACCAGTGGGTATCATCCGTCCAGGACACTAACTCTACGCTTGTTTACTATCACAGGGTGGTGGACTATTCGACCAGTGGGTATCATCCGTCCAGGACACTAACTCTACGCTTGTTTACTATCACAGGGTGGTGGACTATTAGACCAGTGGGTATCATCCGTCCAGGACACTAACTCTACGCTTGTTTACTATTACAGGGTGGTGGACTACTAGACCCGTGGGTATCATCCGTGCAGGACACTAACTCTACACTTGTTTACTATCACATGGTGGTTGACTATTAGACCCGTGGGTATCATCCGTCCAGTAGTAAGTACTTTAATACTGATATGGTCCATTATAGATTGATACTGATATGGTCCATTATAGATACATGTATTGCTGAAATCTACAGTTGCTAAATAATTAAATTTGTAATAAATCTAAGGTGACCTTACTGAGCCGATTATGGCTATCCTGTTTGGGCCATTTGGTTTTATTTAAAATTTTTAATTCAAGTTATTTAGCTTTACAATCTTTCTATTTTCAGAGTACCTGATGAGGATTATTCCAGAAACGTGTCGTGCACACTAACTTTGATATCTACGTTTTTATTAATAAAGCACGTGACTGGCACACACAGCAAATGTTGATATCGCGAGGTATAAAAAAACAGGTTGGAATAGCACCAGATTCTTTAATCTCAAAGTAAGAATGAAAATCACTTATTAAATGACAGATTGTTTTATTTCTAAACAAATATATGTTCATGAAATATTTTAGTCTATATATAACTTCTATCCATCAAGTTGTAGATAATATTCTCTAACCAGTAGGACGCCATGACATTTATGTACTTGTTTATTAGTTAGGTGTAATGAAGCATCAATAATAAATATGATTTAAGTTCAGTCTTATTATACATATATTCTTATTTTCTATAGAAAGCAGATTTTTCTGATTGTAATAAAGATAGCAATNTAGAATAACAAATAGTTTTAAATAATAATTTAACTCTGTTTCAATCTCATCAGATATACTTTTCAAACCAATTATATTGTTAACCTGAAAAAATTCCTCTAAATCATTTAAATACAACGAAAAAAGGACAGGGGAAAAATTTTCTCCCTGTCGTACACCAACATTACAAGGGAAAAATTCTGAATAATCTTCACCATTAAAAACACGAGATTTTACATTGCTGTACATATTTACAACAGTCTTATACATATTTCCGTTGACTGAGTATTTTAGTAATTTTGACCAAAGTCCAGGCCTCCAGACAGTGTCAAAGGCCTTTGCAAAATCTATGAAGGCACAGAAAAGTTTTTTTCGTTTCAAACGTAAAAGTTCAGTTATGAAATGCAAAGTAAAAATGCTATCAATAGTTGAGTATTCTTTTCTAAAACCAAACTGTTTCTCGTTCAGTAGTAAGTAATTTTCTAAGAAGTTGCTTAATCGAAGGTTTAAAACTGATGTGAACAATTTAACCATACAGCTAAGAATCGTAATAGGCCTATAATTTTGAGGGTCTTTTTTATCTCCTTTGTTTTTGTAAAACGGAATAATATTTCCAACCAACCAGGACTCTGGAACATTACCAGAATCGAAGATTATATTAAATAACTTTACGTATACAGACATAAACATATCACTTGTACTTTTAATATACTCATTCATAATTAAATCATCGCCACATGACTTTCCATTTTTTTATTTTTTTATGCATTTATAAATTTCATTTTCTGTAATTCTGCCATTAATTATATTATTTAATTCCTGTAATTCTGGTGAAATAGGAACAGTCTCGTCTTCTTCATCTGAGGAGTTTAAATCTTTAAAGAATTCGTATAAAACATTCATGGGGACACAGGGCTTGTTTCTTTCCTTTTTTGTATTAAGGATCTTCCAAAATTCTTTTGGGTTACTGTTTTTTAAATTATTCATTTTTTTCCGAAATGTTTTTCTGTGTTCTCTTATAGATTCATTCATCTGTTTCTTATACTCTCTTTCTGCCTTCTTATACTGATCCCGTTTAGTTTCTGTTTTATTACTTGTATACCTTCTTTTGGCGACCCGGTAACACTTTCTACGATCCCAACAATTTTGATCGAACCATGGTTTATTTTCTTTTTTATTAGTTCCATTTTTAGATTTAATAGTATACGTACCAAACACATTCTTCGCTGAGTCTACTATAATAGAATTAACTCGTTCTACTAATTTGCTAGTAGATTCTTGAGAAAAACTGTCATTTAACCTATCTAGTTCACATTCTAATTCAACTATTTTATTTTTGTCAAGTTTGTCAATAAATTCGGGTTCTTTTTCAATGTCCCACCTTTTAACTTTTTTTGCGTTGCAGAAATTGTTATCCGTTTCGTTTTTACTTTGGTCATTTATATTAGTACTGTTATTAATCAATTTCATGGTTAATGACAAGGGGGAGTGCACATCTGAAAACAGTGCTGAGAAATCTAAAACTTGCATATTTACAATATAACACAAAAGTTCATAAGTACATATAAAATAATCTACAACACTTGCTGGTCTACATGTAAGCATACCTTTTTTGTCACCATTAACCCTTCCGTTCAATATGAACAAGTTATTATTTCTACATAATTCAAGTAATAAGTTCCCGTTTGAATTTTTTACATTATCTTGGCTACATCGAGTTTTTGACATATTAAACTGATTCAGACAGTTAGCATAATTAAAAATCGTATTTCCAGTAATGTCATGGTTACTGTATAGGACTTCAATAAAATCTAAGTCATTACTGGTCCTACTGTTAAAGTCACCAGTGAGCAAAATATACTTATAATTAGCTGAAAATTTTAGGTATTCTTGTTCAAGTTCGTTTATCGGATCTGGTATTTTATACACAGAGTTTCCAGGGGGGATATAGATATTACCAATTAATACATCTTCATCAATTTTTAACAAACTTGCAGAAATTTTTATCCAACATACCAATTTACGTTCGTTAACATATATTATTAAAAGATAATGCGTTTGTCATTTTGAATTAATGCAATACTTAGTACATTTAATGTTTTTTTTCTACTAATGCATGGCATACAAACATTTTTTTAGACTTGGTAACCTCTTCGAAATAAAGAGGAATATATTATTTGTTTGTGCTGTTGTTTATATTCGAAAACATTTCTTGACGACAAAAATAATTTCCTCTATATCATACATTACTAGAGTCGTGCGCACTAAATTTGATATATACGTTTTTATTAACTTTTTTTCTTAAGGGGGTACCATACACTACAGGGAGATAACTCTTTAAAATCAGTTGAACGTTTTGATCATATGATGTTTGTATGCATATTTCAAGCATTTCGGTGATCAAAACCATAGAGAGAGAAGCTGCTATGTGGTTAGTGAATTTATAGCTCTGAGTCTGTTGGCTGGAATTAGTTAAAATTTTGATATTTATTACAGTGGATATATTCAAACATACTGCCAAAAAATTAAGAAAATTAAACGAGCAGATCAAATTTTACCTGAAGTGTATGGTACCACCTTAACTTGACATAATTGAGTTCAAATGACATAATCATTAATTATCATTTAGTTTTAAGCACGCCACATTTTAACGAAGTCCTTGTAACAAGCCAGTAAAGTGAGTGGTCATGGATATGACTGTATGCTAGGGGCATCATTTTTATCTTTCTCCGATTTTTGAAAGTGTGGTATTTTTTTCTTCATTTTATAAACTTGATTTTAATAACAGAAATATCTTCTTTTGGCGTATCATGAAAACAACAAAACTTATACAGAAAAGTCGAACACGCAAAATATCAATAGCTTGTACTTCCAAACAAATCACAGTAAATCAGAATACAAGAAAAACATATATGTACCGTAGATATTTTGACAAGACAATAACGATTTGATGAGTTTTAGATGGTTTCTTAAATGGACGGATATAAACCCGTCATAATACGTTTGTTTTAGATCGCAGTTGTACCATTTCAAAGCTTACAATATGACACTGCATGAAAATTATTTATATAATGGTAGAAATACATATTGCACTTGATATATTTATTGGTCGATCGTAGCTGTTATGGCCCTGCTATCTGTTGTAATGAAGATGGAATCATACAGACGAAAATTTACTTTCTATTTGGTTGGCATAGGTAGATATAAAGTAATATTGGCTTGAACATAAATGTTGGAGAACCATTCAAGAGTGCACAAATTCAGAGACACCGACAAAATTGGGAAAACATGACACAGGACGAAGACAAAACAAAATAAAGGAAAACGCAATACAGCACACAAAATTTACAAATAAAATATGAGTAACAAAAGACCTAACTAAAATAGCCATTGGGCAACCCATGTGCTTCCGAAGGGTAAGCAGTTCGTGCTACATATTGCATGCATAGATAACTTTGTAACAACGTATTTCATAATTTTATGCTGTCCACTTAATATAAAAATGTACTACCTAGAGAAATAATTAAACACTATGTTATCGTTGAAGATACGACCCAAAATTTACTCTTTTTAATTTTATCCAACAAATGATGACGTCTTCTTCAATAATCATACAAGATCGTACAATATACTACAATTGTATATAGAATAAAACTGACATTGTTCTAATTGTTTCCTACTAGTTTTGTCTGTGTCCTAATTGTTCGAAATTGTGTCTGTTCTTATATCCGGAATTATCACTACCTAGTACGGAATTCGAACCGACATTACACTCCAGTTATAATGTCAAAGCTAATCCGATAAACATTATAGTATTCTGATAAATATGATGACATCCGATAATGACAGAGAAAAATGTACTTGTTGACTTTATTTAGGGTCGTGCTTATATAGACAAGTTGGAATTTGCATGAAAAGTCTATCAATTCTAACTGCGCAATTCAATTTTCTCGTCGATTCTGGACCTTAACGAGGTCACCATTTAAGGACAATAAAGAATGGACAATCCAGATACACATGGACCATTTGGCACAAGACACAGCAAGAAGCCAAACAAAATAAAAAGCACAACACAGAAATAAGCAACACGGACATGTCAAGGTCGACAAGGAAAAGAAGTTCTTGTTACTTACAAGACATCCACCGTGTTACTCATATCGACAAGTCTAGTAAAAGTCTTGTCGGTGACTACGTGAAATAGAAAAGATGCATTGCCCTCAGAGAAATTAATAAGTTTGTAATGGAGTACCAGTTCGTAATGACGACCGTAGACGTTTTATAGTAATGACTTCAACCTAGGAGCTAGCATCATTTTCTGTCTATGTAAAGTGAACCAGACTGTAACAAAATGATTACTACTATATTTATAAGACCATGGAAGAATTCACATAATGATCAATAAAAATACCAATTATAGCTACATTTGTATAGTGTACACATGTTGATAAAAGCTCATGCTTTATTATACAACCAACACGTAATTTCCTAAAGCATTACATGGATGGATAAATAGATAGCAGTGAGTGAGTGATTGTGCAACACTCAAAATTGGATTTTTATAATGAAAGCTCTACTCCAACATATTGTTCTGAGTCCGAGCCAACCAGTTTTTTTTATCTTACTGCTTAATGCTGTGTGTAAATATGTAAAACGACAATTCTATGCTATTTGGTTTGACCCGACTGGAACACGAACCCACGATATACCATACTCAGTCGTGTACGCTCACACCAACAATGCAATGCGCTTTCTTCTGTTCCAGTTTGTAAATAGATACATATAGATATACATTTTGTATATATATAGACATACGATGTCAGGGTGTGTTTTTTTTATCTTTCAAAGTTTTAAGTATTGCAAAATAGTTTTGTTATAATAGCTCGTATCATGCATTTTTCTTTTATGATTTTGTAGGTTCAGACTCCAATTTGTCATGTGACATGTGTCAATAGCCAGTTGTCTTTCTGCTTCAGTAATATAATCAGATGTTATCCATTACTGTTGTCTGGTGTAATTACAATGTCGTCTTTTGATTTTAATGACTGTATATATTACATCTTCGGCGGAAAATTATTAGAAGCTAGACAGACGAGAAAATTCATATTTTATGGATTCTATTACGTCTTTTTTAAAGTACACATGGCAGATTTCCTGAGCTTCGGTTAGTCTACGAACTTTTCTTTGTAAATCGATGGATGCGAGTCTCGTCTTCACTTTCACAATATTTTCATAGTTTGGGTATCTTAATTATTAGTCCTATGGTGAAAATAAAAAGTTTGAAGATACCATACTTTAGTGCACATCTGTTGTTATAACATTGATTGGCTTTCAAACGTAATCAGAGGCAAGGATTCCAGAACTAACCATTTTGGACTTGCTATTTGAGAATTATAAGATTTCATTAACATTAGAAAGCATGGAAGAGGCAATCAAAAATTGATAATCCAGAGAAACGGGCAACATAGGGTTCACAAGGCGAAGAAAAACAAAACAAAAACATGAAGCCTGTTTAAACTATATTAGTGTAATAAAACGTAGATCGAATTTTGTGCGCACGACACGTTTCTGAAATAACCTTCATCGGGTACGCTGAAAATAGAAAGTTTGGAAAGTCAAATAATTTAAAATTTTAAACCTTAATTTTTTCGGAATATTTGTATCTTTATTTCTTTTTTTCAAAGTGGTTAATTGGTGTTACATAAAATATGTTTTTACTGTTCTATGTAACATATTTCAAACAAACCTCTATATTATGATCGCGCTTCCAAAAGTACATTGAGCAATGTTATTGAATATTTTCAGCTTGCCTAATGACCGATTAATTGAAAAACAAATTTTAATGGATTTTGTTTATTGTTTCGTATATAGTGATCTGTGTTACGATTGTCGTAAATGAAGAAATAAATTTAAAACATGCACTTTTTAAATATATTCATTAAATAGGAAATTGTAGTTCTTTTATTTGTTTCACCTAGATATATTTAATTTCCTTAATGGAATGAAAATAACCTATCATTAAAATTTCTTGATGGGACTGAAAAAGCTTTGAAACAGTTTGTATAGCCTTTCATTCTGCTTGTATATTTCACATCTCCTGTTATAAAAAGTAATATTTGAAATTTCATTGCTCGTATTTGAATATTCATTTCATTTCTCCTTCAAATATTTTGACATTTTTATGTCAAATACTATGAAATAATATCATTCTTAAAAGATACCATGTGTAACTGTCCAATTTTTGTGCTTTTTTAAAATTGTTTTCCAGATTTAACGTCCTCCAAGATATCTAAATATCATCTCGTTCTGAGTACAATATTAAAACATGAACGCCATATGAAACTGGTACACAATCTGAATGTTGCTTTTGGGTTTGATAACTCTATTTCAAACGCTATACTACGTAATTCGACACTAACTGCTAGTTCTGGATACGTTTCCTAAATACTTCACCACTGACCACTGTTATTTTTACTGCGTTTATTACGTACTTCACTACTAACTAGCTGTTAGTCTTGGCTGTACTTGCTACGCATTAAGTGTAAAAGAAGCCAAAACGTCGCTGATATTAGTCGAATCATAAGATGGCCTTGTATGTCTGTGTATATTACATCTTAGGTAGTAAATTGTTTTTGTTACACTGTTTTCGTACACGAGTCAACGTTGATATAGATATTTAGTTGTATGACTCGTTCTGACGTTTATTTTGTCCGTAGATATTCCATATTATTATATTTTAATCTATATGATACATTTTGATCGGATTAAATTAGTCATGTGATAATAAAATAACTGAGATGTTTTGCCAAAATTTGCGCTGCCGGGAAACAACCCTATTGTTCCCCGCCGAACAACAGCTATTGTTCCCCGCCGAACAACCCAATTGTCCCCCACAAGGGAGATAACCTATAAAACATTGGCAAAAATTTGCGCTGCCGGGAAACAACCCTATTGTTCCCCGCCGAACAACACCTATTATTCCCCGCCGAACAATAAACAATTATTGCCTTCAATGGATGCAAACATCCAGAATTGTTAACCTGAAGGGGGTTGCTTTCCCGAGGGCTTTAGCCCGAGGGAAACAACTCCTTGAGGGTTAACAATTCTGATGTGTACAATCCATTGAAGGCAATAACTGTTTTATTATACCGAGCAACAGACCAAGGATTGGGCAGTTAAATAAATACATATAGAAGTAAAAGAATTATCGACTGCCATCCTGCTGGTCCGACCAAATTGTAAACAGACGACAATGTCACTTCCGGAAAGAATTGTTTCCCTTTTGAGGCACGCAATGGGTTGTTTACCGGGGAACAATAGGGTTGTTACCCGTTAAACAACTAGTTGTTTCCCGTTTGGGGTAATTTTCACAAAACATTAAAATTGTTTCAGGTCATGTGATTTAATTTAAGCCAATGAGAAGTTATTGAGGTATAATAACACCTATTGTTCCACGCCGAACAGCCCAATGTTCCCCCACAAGGGAGATAACCTATAAAACATTGACAAAAATATAATAAAACAATTACGGCCATCTGTGTAGGGAAACATCCAGATTTGTCAACCCTCGGGGGTTTGTTTTCCCCCTCAGGTTGACAAATCTGGATGTTTCCCTACACAGAGGGCCGTAATTGTATATTGTTTCATCTTTAGTAACTATGCCTCTGCCATTTATAATATTCGACTATTTGAAAACGCTTGTTTGTTCCAGTTTGAAGTGAATGGTGAATAAATTGCACTATTGGGGGAGGGGGCAGTTAGTTGGAGTTTTTTGTCTTTATCTTGTATCTGGTGTACCCAATGTTGCCAGTTTCTCTGGATTGTCCATTGTCGGTCTCTCTAACGTTGTATTTACTTTATTGTGCGCAATTATTTCAAATTCCAAACTCAAACATATGTATATTAATAATGTTTCGTAAAATATCGATACATTTATCATTCATTAAAACAAATTTAGCATTTTCTTTTGAGAGAGAGAGAGAGAGAGAGAGAGAGAGCGCGAGCTGGAAGAGAACTCATATTTCTTCATATTAACAAATATTTCCTCAAATGGATCAAACTTAAACATAAATACTGGAATTACTTGTTTTATGGTCCATGCAAACGGGTAATATGTGTTTCTATTTTGGTGATTATTGATACTTCGAAGAAAAATCATGCAACCATTAAAATTGTTTACAAACAAGCAATAGATGTAATTCTAATATGACGTCCTTCATTGGCTGCATAAACTATGCTTCACGTCTTTCACTTGAAACATTCTAGTTGGTTGCTTTTATGGCGTTTAACCCACTTTCAATAATATTTCAGTTATATCGTGGCTGGTAAAAAAAAATAATTATAAACATCATTACTGGGTTGCTTTGTGTATTATTTATGTTTTTGTTTTCCTTTTGCGATACACTAACATCTAACGACATCCGGTATGGGGTCACGTCAGGTTTATATTATCAACCGAACAATCAGCGATGCGCCTCCAATCAAGACCGAGTATACTCCAAGAACTATTGTACGATTGGTAATATATTTAACTGTTTTGCTTATGAAATAACGGTCAATGATGAATGCAGAGCTGTCAAGGGTTTTTGATGTCTCATAGTGAGAGCAGGGGAACTTGAGGGCTTAGCCCCCTCCCACTCCTCCCCCTAGAAGTTCTGCAGAACTGTTTTGTTGGTCGTTTAAATCTTGCTGCTTTTTTGAACCTGACAAAAAATATTTTCAAAGGCTGGTACGTTTCCAACGTACGATAAACGACCTTTTCCAAACTAAGCCAACGTGTGGATAGCATCCTTCAAAACCTGTTAAATACATTGTTTCACAAAATACCATTCACAAAATACCAAAAAACTCATTTAGTTCGTTGTTATGCTTTGTACCTTTGTCAAACCAGTAATATAGATCTACAACTAAATCCTAAACATTAAATCCAGAACTGACAGAAGCTCTAGAAAAGCTATTTCATACTTGACGTGCCGCATCATGTAGCATATGTCAATGACAACAAATAAAGCACACATCATGGTTTTCCATCACTACCTACTTTTAACTGAGTTTCTGTCACTCATATTCACACAGGCATTATCTACAGAGAAAGCTTCACACGTATTCCATGGTATCTGATTTTGTGTAATTACATTGTCGCTTTATATCAGCTTCACCCTGATGAGCACAACTACATTCCCCAGAACAAACCAAACATACAAAGTGTGTTTGAGAGCTTGAAGCCTTTACTGGATATGTGCTACACCATTAGAAATATAAATTTCTATTAAATACAACAAGTTCGCTGAGCGTTTTGGGCCGCGTTTTGCAGGACTGCCTGCTTCACCCGTAGTGGAATATTAGCACTCCATTTAACTTGTTACTTCTAATCTAGTTCTTTGAATATGACAGAAATACATTTATAACAAATCGCTAATGGATCTGAATTCCCGAATTTTGCGAACCAGCTGTTTAGACAGCTTTATTATGTTTACTGAAATTTTCCAATTTGTCGATTTTTGTGTTAGCGTGAGAATAATTGGGGGAAGGGGGTAACTCTCACGCTGAACGCGTGAGACTTGACAGGTATGTGAATTAAAAATGTAGAAAACTCAACAAATTTTAAATTTTATTTTGATGGAAAATTAATTCCACTTACATCAGATCATAAACATTTGGGGATAACATTTAGCGAGGAAGCAAAATGGAATAAACATGTAGAAAATTTAATAAAAAGTGTCTCTAAACACATATGTGTTTTGCGTAAACTAAAATATAAATTAAATAGACAAAATTTAGAGAAATTATACTTAATTTACATTCGACCAATATTTGAGTATGCATGTGAGGTGTGGGACAACTGTGGTGTCTCTAATTCGAGTAAATTGGAGAGGCTACAGTTGGAGGCAGCTAGAATTATCACCGGACTTCCAATCTTTACCAACACAGAATATCTATATAGAGAAACTGGCTGGGAGAGATTGGCAGAAAGAAGAACTAGGAGAAAGCTCCAATTATTATATAATATCCAAAGCGGTAGCACACCCTCTTATTTACTCGATCTTATTCCCCCAACAATCCAAAGTACAACTATGTATCCCCTTCGAAATGGCAACGACATTATTGTTCCATTCTGTAGACTTCTGTAGACTATCTTTAACTAGAGATTCTTTTGTCCCAGCTACAGTAAGGGAATGGAATAGCCTTAATCTTACAGTACGTAATATTGACACATTACCTAAATTTAAAAAGGCAATCCGCAGTTCAATCGCAGTGCCAATTCCGAGACACTATTCTTATGGTCCTAGAAAACTAAATATAATTCTAACACAGCTTCGTTGCAATGCATCCTTCTTGAATTACGATTTATGTAAAGTTAAAATTTTATCAAATGCTTCCTGTAACTGTGGCGCATCATGTGAACATTCTCACCATTTCTTTTTTGATTGTGACAAATATACAGATAATAGGGAAATATTATTTAATAGTCTTAACTGGCTACCTTCTAACATTAATATTGATGTAAATCTACTGACAAAAGGAAGTGATCTCCTAACATATCAAGAAAATACAACCATTTTTAAACATGCTTTTGAATATATTAAAGATTCCAAAAGATTTACAATTGTCTAAATAATCTAAAGAACCAACACACATCTCCAAAAGTATTTATTCTCTTTTCTTTTTTTTCTTTTTTTTTATCGTATATTGTCTAGACCTATGTTTTTGTATATAATCATTCTTTGCTTATTTAACTCTATGCTATTATATACATATTATATCCTTTCATTGCGCATGCTAATCCATATTGTAAATTATTGTATTCGGGAGAAGACTTCATAAGTTGGTAAAACTTGTGTCCGATCCCTATTTGTTATATTTAGCAAATAAAAATATGTTTAAACTAAAAAAATGAAAAGTTACATGAGATTTACCCAAACGGAATGTTGTTAAATCTTAGTGTATTGCCAAAGAATAAAAATAAACATCTAATATTAATTTGATTGTATTGACAGTAATTATAATTTACAAGATGGTGGATCGCTATATAAAAGAAAAGAATAAATGCGAAAAAAGTAAATAATTCAGTTTTGTGGCCGTACATCGGTTATGTTTCCAAAGGGGCAATCAAAAAAGGACCCCCAGAGAAACTGGCAACACATGATACACAATACGAAGAAAAACAAAACAAAACACAAGAACTTGCTTTAATTAACTAACATGTAACATCAAAACTACTTTTTGATGCCAACTGTATTGAAGTCCTTTTCCTAATTATTGTTGTCATTTATATTTTATCTTGTGTATGATTTAATTCATGTAATATTTTGTATTATTTTGTGCAATATAATATTGTTCATCAATTTTGTAATATAATATACGGTAATACTTATATAGATCAAAATATGTGTGTCCCTATATAATTATCATAGACACAAGCAATAATGTCAAAGATTTTTCACACGAAAAAACAAAAATCGAAGTTTGACATTGAAACAGTCTCTAGGTGAGATGAAAATTATTTCATTTTGATTTTTAAGAAGTAACTATTTATTACTACTTTGTTGTGCATTTGGTTTTGATGTGCAAAATTATTTAGTCGTATATATTCTTTACCGGTAGATTATAAAGCTTTCACAGGAACTACTACCCTTCCGAAGCACCTGTGTTCACCTCCGGTTTTAGTGGGGATCGTGTTGCTCGATCTTTAGTAACCGCATCGATGGTATAATGGTTAGCGTGCTCGTCTCGAGTGCGGTAGATCGTTGGTTTGAGTCCAGGTCGGGTCAAACGAAAGACTATAAAATCTTTAGTTTTCTGTGTATTGTTGTGTACATCGTTGTTTGTCCGTTATCTTTTAGCTTTTGCGTTGTCTGTCCTTCTTCGATTTCCAGCTTTTGATTGCCCCATTTGGTTTCTTCAAACATAATAAAAAGAACAAATTTAATATTGATCGAGATTGAAAGTCGTATTAAAAGAGTGGTAAAGCTGTTCTATAATTAGATCATCTTATATTGTGGTTACTTGTAATTCCATGATCTCCATGGGATTCTTTGTCGTTCTTTATTTGTTTGACTCATTGATCTCGTAGCTTGATTGTTGTTATTTTTAGTATGTGTCATCAGAACATAAAGTATATAAAACCATGGAATGCTATTTATTTATTATTTCAAACAAGCAATCATTAGTATGTAGCATTCCAACATCACATTCAAATTAGTTGTAGCATGAACTATATGACATTTCCACATAATATGCCTTCATTAATTTTTAATAAAAATTAAAATTTGTATCAGCTCTAGGGCTGATATCATGACCTAGGGCTGATAAAGGGTATTAAACCAAACAGTGTTAGAATTAGATCTTTAAGCTGCCAATCCCTCGACGGGATGTGAACTCACACCATTGATACACTGGAGCACAAATCTCTTAGCCTTCTGTCCAGTGCCCTAGACCACTCGGTCACATCCGCGATATTATATATAAGTTAGATTTACAACTACATGTACAATCAGTGTATATCACCAATAATGTTGAGAGTTCGAATGAAGCTCATGGCGAGGTGTACTCGAAACCATTTTATGTGATAGTTTGTCAGTGTCTTGCGTCAGGTCGGTTGTTGTCTCCGGATACTCCCGTTTCCTCCACCAATAGCACTGACCACCACTATATAACTGAAATATATTTGAAAGTGGCGTCAAACACAGCAACCCTAACACCCTATAAATCGTAGAGTGTACAGAGGTATCAACAGTACGGTAGATCTCAACATTAAACTGAAGTTAATTAGAATTAAAATTATTTCCGTGTTTTATGTAAATTTTTTTCTGGTTTCATTCATTACGGATCTAGCTTCAGTTTCCCGGTTGTTGACTGATTTTGTCTGTTTATTGATTTATGAGTTTTGAATTTCACTTTGGAAGATTGCTCTGTGTTCGGTAATTTTGTTATTACCCTTATTCATTGATCTAAATGTAAGCTGATTGTCTCAAGATCCCACTATACTACAACGTGGTAGTATATTACTGTCCTGAATTAAGCTAATAAGTGCAAATTACAGATTATTTTAAGTCCGTTTTAACGAGTTTTTATCATAACAACCGGTTATTTGATCAATGGTATACGTTATCCAGTCGGGCAACAAAATCGTAAAGAGTTTCTCAGACAAAACTTTCCTTCAAAACTAATGGAATAACGTTCGTCTTTACCTCCAATTATTTGTAAGAGGGTTCATGTCTTACGTTATTTACGTTTGTTTGCGCATAGTGGTGTCCAACTCATATTGTGTTGTGTGTTTGAATGAAATATAGATATACAGTCAAATCTACCCATGCGGTCACCTTTATTAAACAGTCATCAGCATTAAAAAGGTAACTTTTTTCTTGACCTGTAATAGAAAATTGGATTTGCATTGAACTTCGCCTGTCTTAAGAAACCACTTTTACTTTTCCCAAGGGTGACCTCGTCATACAGGTTTTATTGTACCCTTTTAAGTTCCTTTACCTGTAGCTTTTCATCCTTTCTCATTGGACAAGAAGAACCAATGTAATATTGATCGTGTGTGAATGTCTTATTAAAAAGAGTGGCGAGACTTAGATCCTCTAATGAAATAATCTTATAATGTGGTTAATGCCATAAGCTCCATGGTATTCGATCGTAATGTATTGATTTGACTAACTGATCTCGTAGCTTGCTCGTAGCTTGCTATTGGTTGGTTGTTTTTAGTATTCTAATTCTGCCTTGTATCCTCGGAATATAGACTATACAGTAATTAAAACCATGGAATGCTATTTATTTAATATTTCAAACATTTAGCAAGACATTCCAATTAATTTGCAACATTCTAATATCACATTTAAATAGTTTTAACATGAACTACGTGACATTTTCACGTAGTATGCCTTCAATAATCATTAATAAAAATACAAAATATGTAAGGTTTCGTATAAACGTCGTTTTCTCCCATATATAATATATTTTTAATAGAGCCGTAAAATACAAAATGTAGTATCAATTAAACAAAATGATACATTGCTCATGTTTATTAAAAGTGCAATTTTGAAGGTTTTTGTTAAATCTTATATTCTAACTAGTGGGTACATTAATCACATTGCCAATTAGCTCAGATTTGTTCAGAGTGTCAACATGACAAATTACTAAAGAATCAGATAACAATTACGTACACACTAGCTGCATTTAACAGACTAGACTTTTGATGCAATTGTAATTTTGGTATAATTTTTAAAAACGTCACAAAAATTAAAACTCACAAACTTAATATGAATTGACTCTCCACATCAATAACCTACTGCAAAATCGGCAGATACCAAAGGACATTTCCACAATATACACATTTACATATGATCTGGAATACTTGTTGGAAAATGGATATTTACAAATATATAAATTGTAAATCTAAGAAGAGGGGTGTCGTGATCGTGATCGAATGGTAGTTGGATTTACAACTACTTGTGCAATCAGTGCCTTTCACCACTCCGGTGTCCTCCCCCATAGCACTGTCTGCAACCATATAACTGAAATATTTTTTAAAAGTGGCGTTAAACACCATCAACCTACAAATGTAACACCTTATAAATTGAAGAGTGTACAGAGGTATCAACAATACGGTAGACCTCAACATTAAACTGAAGGTAATTAGAATTAAAATTATTTCCGTGTTTTATGTTATTTTTTTCTGACTTCATTCATTACATCACTGGATTCAGTTCATTGATCTAAGTGTAAGCTGATTGTCTCAAGATTCAACTATACTATGTCATGGTAGTATACTACTGTACTTAATTAAACTAATTACAACTGTAAATAAGTGCAAATTACAGATTATTTTTACATTTTGAAGGCCAGTCCATTTTAACCTAGTTTTCCATCGTGACAATCCGGTTATTCAATCGAAGGTATATGTCCACCGTGAAACAGAATTGTAACATATATCTCTGACAACCCTTTGCAGATTTGAATGAGCTTTGCGATTCTAAACATAAAACAATTACCACACATCGATGTCAATACAATGTTAATATTTTGGATTATGATGTATCTTAAGACATCTCTTAAACTTTGTGATTGTTCATTCTTCTTGTCATAAAATAATAATATTACAATTTTTGTAAATTCCTTTCAGTATTTACATGTATTTTACTCTAAAACAAGACAAATATCTAGCCTAAGGGGAGATATTCGAATGTCAAAACATGAGAAATATTTCTTCATATCATTACAAATCAAATTATTTGAGCAACGCTTCTGTACAATACCTTTAAAAAAACTCAAGTGGATTCGTGAACTGACCTATATACATGATAGTTAGAAAACAAACTTACAACGATTCTTATAAATTTCACATAGATTGTTCTTGTTTATTAAAAATGCAATTTTTGAATGCTCCTGTAGCCTGTATTCTAACTAGTGGAGGGAGGTGCATTAGGCACATAACGAGGTTTTTAATTACTACTTTTTTTAAGTCCCTTCCCCTCTTTAGATTGTAAAACTTTCACACGGGACAAAAAGAACTAATATAATATTGATCGAGTTTGAAAGTCTGATGAAAAAGAGTGGTAAGACTTAGACCCTCTCATATAATAATTTTATAATGTGGTTAACTCCATAATCTCCATTAGGATTCGTAGTCTTGATCTATTTGTTTGTGTGTCTTGTAGCTTGTTTGTGTTATTTCTAGTCTTCTAATTCTGTCTTGTATCCTCAGGACATACAGAAATATAAAATCTATTTTCATATTTCAAACAATTAATAAGACAACATTAATATGTATCACATTCAAATAGTTGAAACATGAATTACATGACATTTCCACGTAATATGTCTTTCATAATAACAAGATTTCAAATAAAGCATCGAGTCGTATTTCCGTCGTTATTAGTTTTAGAAATAAATATTATATTTTAAAACCCATAAAATAGTATCATTGAACGAAATAATATCTTGTTCATGTTTATTAAATGTGCAATTTGCAATGCTCTGAAATATATATCCTAACTAGTGGGTGAGGCAGACACAAAGCAAATAAGCTGGCATTAATATAAACCTGTAAAGAAGGTCGACCTTAGCCCATTTTGACTATCCTGTTTTAACCGTTTCGCTTTCTTGCTCTTTGAATTATTTGGCTTTAAGTGTCGTACGTTTGATATCTATGTCTGCACTGAGTGTCGTACGTTTGATATCTATGTCTGCACTGAGTGTCGTACGTTTGATATCTATGTCTGCACTGAGTGTCGTACGTTTGATATCTATGTCTGCACTGAGTGTCGTACGTTTGATATCTATGTCTGCACTGAGTGTCGTACGTTTGATATCTATGTCTGCACTGAGTGTCGTACGTTTGATATCTATGTCTGCACTGAG
>MJUT01064900.1:312045-351717 GCA_002080005.1 Gigantidas platifrons | reverse complement strand
TATATATTTCCTTGTACTGAATAAATTGTTAATTGTTTTTTTTTACACCTATACTTTTCTTGTATGAATATGTAATCGGTAATTTCCCTTAGGCGATACAAGTAGATATTAATATTACACAAACTGTATTATTTGAAAATGTCACCAGTAAGGTAAGCTATTATTTGTTCTTTGTGATAATTTTATTTTAAGTTTGCCCTTCTTTGTACCTAATTTAAGTGTGATCCCCTGATTTTGTTGGTTGTTTTGTGTGTTAAACAATGTCATTACACGAGTGTATACATATAGTTAATTGGCGTAGCGTTGATCGACATTTAGCAAAGAATACCGCTTATGTTGGTCTAGCGACGGCCTAAAGTTGCTATGATAAACGAGTAATTTGTTCATTGTTGGATGTTCTTGTTGACTTCGAGATGAAGAACAACCCGTCGTTCCTTTGCTTAATTTTGTCGTGTATAGATTACGTTCTTCTTTGTTTTTGGTCTCATGTACATTTTCTTTCATTCTTTTCATGCAAAAACTTTTTTATCTTAAGCAGTAAAGGGGGCCGGGTGGCTCAATGAGTTAGGTCGCTGGATCTAACAAGTCATACAAGTCTATCACCAATACCGCGTGGGTTCGTCCCCGGCTTTGTACATTACAAAAAAGGGTGCGCTCGACTCGCGACCGCATGTGATAAAGTTTACCAGTTGCTTGCCCATGGTTGGTGGTTCTCTCCGGGTTCCTCCACCACTAAAACTGGTCGCCACGATATAACTGTAATATTTTGAAAGTGGTGTTAAACACCAAAAAATCAATCAATCTTAAGTAGTAATTCACAATAATAATAAACAGAAGATAAGGGTGGTTGGGGGTATCCATCAACAGGATTAATCTTATCACGCTTTTTAAGAGAAAATTGAATTGTATTATGATGACTAAAGGAGAAAGATTTGAAAAAAAACTTACCAGTAATGTGTACTGTTTCTTTGCTTATTCGGGTGGTGGCTAAAATCAGGATGTCTCAGAAGTGATTCATGACTATATATGTCTTCCCGTTTTAATGATATGCACCTATATTATGGTTTAATGATGGTAGTTATGTTCTTTGACTATATGGCTTGGCTGAACATTCAAGCAGAATGACATCTTTACTATTTCATAAAAGTTGGTGGAATTCTTGGCGAGATTAGTTCGCATTGATGGATGTTTTTCTGGTGGTACTTACTTTTTCGTTCTTTGAACTGCCAATCATTTTTGACATGTTTATCACTTATTTAGGTGATTTTTTGTGTGACGTCATACCCTCTCAGCAATTAGACTCGAGAACCATATTCGGTGTGACGTCATAGTGAAATTGACCAATCAGAATCGAGGATTATAAATTTTTGTGTGACATCAACCCTCTCAGCCAATCAGATTTGAGGATTCAATATATGTCTTCCCGCTTTAATGATATGCACATATATTATGGTTTAATGATGGTAGTTGTGTTCTTTGACGATATGGTTTGGCTGAACTTTCAAGCAGAATGACATCTTTACTATATCATAAAATTCTTGGCGATATTAGTTGACATTGATGGATGTTTTTTTCTGGTGGTACTTACTTTTTCATTCTTTGAACTGTCAATCATTCTTGACTTGTTTATTACTTATTGGCATTGTTTTTGTTTTACGTCTTTTGAGGATGACATGTGATTGATGGACGTGGTCACGTGATTCCATCAGCCAATCAGCGACGAGATCTGAAGAAACGCTACTCTACTTACAGAGTAATTCTCTGTGGTGGAACCAATTTGCGTTGGGTAAGGTGTATTGAGCCTTCGTCCGTCTGTACTGTGTTGTGGACATGAATTTTCCAAGCCAATAACATTTAAAGCCTCCCGTGGAAACGAGGTCCCATGGATATTACTGTCCATATTATTCCTACAGTTAATTGTTGCAATTGATGAGTCTCTCGGGTGGATAGGAATTATATTTTTCTTTTGATTTTCAAAACCCATACTTTCCCGCTGGTTCCCTGGGAATACATTTCCCCTTTGGTAGTCCGGAAATAAATTTCCATTTTGATGGTCTGGGAATAAATTTCCCATTTGATGGTCTGGGAATAAATTTTCCATTTGATAGCCTGGGAATAAATTTCCCTTTTGATGGTCTGGGAATAAATTTCCATTTTCGTGGCTTGGGAATACATTTCCCTTTTGATGGTCTGGGAATAAATTTCCATTTTGATGGTCTGGAAATAAATTTTCCATTTGATGGTCTGGAAATAAATTTCTCTTTTGATTGTCTGGGAATAAATTTCCCTTTTGATGGTCTGGAAATAAATTTCCCTTTTGATGGTCTGGGAATAAATTTCCTTTTTGAGTTCCCGTGACAGAAATTTGCTGTTGAGAACTAGGGAATAATATTTCCCTTTTGTGGGTAAGGAATAAACTTTCCGTATGCGATCCCGTGTTTTAAAGTTACTGCTGATAAGGTAATACATTTTCCCTTTGGTGCCCTGTGAATAACTTTTCCCTAGTAAAAGATTTTGGAAGTTTATTTCTCTCTCCCGTATTTAATTTATTGTCAGTCTGCCTTGGCGAGTAAAATTTCTCGCCATTATGGTGCATTGATGAGTCTGTATTTATCCCGCTATTTTCAACTAGTTCCCCCTTAAGACTTTGAGGCCTCTGAAATTCTAGTTGTGTGCAATCACCTGTTTGAACCCTTGGAATAGTCCCGGCCAATTCATGACCATATTCGTTGTAACAACTAATTTGCGGAATGTTTGACAAACTTTGTTTCATTTGTTCCTCATTCCTTTCTTGGTGAGGACCGCTTAATTCGTCTCGAAACGCTTGAATATCAATCGACCGTGTGGAACTTTTGTTCCCGGTTACTGTGTAATTTCCTTTACCACCGGTCACGTGATTAATCACGTCTACGTCAATTGTCTTGCTGACATCATCGTTGCGCCCAGAACAAGATGCAGTGCTTGTTTGCGTTGTTATTTCTCCTGTAATGCGGTCACGACTATTATTTCGGTCAAACGAGTGATGGGGGGAACAATTGTCGGTTCCCAAATAACTGTTTCTTTGGGGTGTTCCTATCTGCCGAATCGAAAAATTCCCGTAGATTTAAGTCTGGTGTGAGCGACGATTCGCTCTGTTGAGTGTTTATTGTTGTGTCACGAAACCCAACACGTTCAGAGAATAAACATTACATATCAACGGAATCTGGATTTGAGATTTCACGATGTTCTCGATTCATAGGGGAAGATTTAACGATTGTTGCATTAACTTCTATTGGATATGTTTTATTTGTCATGTTGGACCGGATTTTATTTCTTTCTTGTTGAGGTAAGTTGTTGTCAAATGTACATTCCCCCCTCACATGATTATTTTCATTTGGTTCCTCCTGTACAAACTCGTAATTCTGATTGCAATACGGCGTAGAACTTTCTTGTTCTAAATATGTATTTCTTTCCTCAGAGTCAGACGTAAACGACGTCAACATTTTTGTGCCTACACCAGAGAAAAATTTATTCACGGAAATCATTTCCGTTTTTATGAGGACTTATTTATTCAAAAACTAACTAAAGTGTTTAGAAATTAAATTTTCTCTAAAAAAAACTCTTTACGGAATTATAATTTCCGTTTTTACGAGAACCTAATAATTTGTTATAACAAAATAACCTTAAAGTGTTTAGAAATTAAAATATCTATTTTATCTTGAATATTTTTTCCAAAATCCACCGGACGAGCCCCCAATGTCATGGGAATCACTTATTTACTGAATAAATGGCTGGGGGCTTTACAGCATGGTATATTTTAATCACAAGTAAAGCAAAAGGCACCACCATCACACTCCCCTTAAAGACATAATGTGTGTTCTATTATACACATTAGTCTTACAAGTTACAATTTCATTAACATTTCAAAATTATATTAACATACAACATTGAATCCTTTTCATAAATAAGGGTAATAACAAAATTACCGAACACAGAGCAATCTTCCAAAGGGAAATTCAAATCTCATAAATCAATAAACAGACAAAATCAGTCAACAACCGGGAAACTGGAAAACCGCAATGGTCCTGACTTGGTACAGGCATTTCTAAAGAAATGGTGGATTCAAGAACAATAAAAGTAACAAAAGTATTTCCTCATGATGTACTTCTGAACTGTCATTTGGTGATAACAAATAAATATCTTCCTGGCATATTCAATAACAATAATAACAACAAATCAATTCCTCAACATGTTCCTCTAAATTCCCATTTTAGTAAATAACAATTAAATATCTTCCTGGCATATTCAATAACAATAATAACAACAACGAATTCTCAACATGTACCTCTAAATTGCCATTTTAGTAAATAACAATATCTTCCTGGCATATTCAATAACAATAATAACAACGACGAATTTCTCAACATGTACCTCTAAATTGCCATTTTAGTAAATAACAATATCTTCCTGGCATATTCAATAACAATTAAATATCTTCCTGTCATATTCAATAACAATAATAACAACAAATCAATTCTTCCACAGTCAATGAACTTAACTACATCAAATATAATCTTACCATTCCATTATATATAATCATATCTAAAAGATAATGAAACATGCTTGCAAAAATATAGGGACAGTAATGATAACTCAGGTGCATGGCAAGGTGTACTGGATACTACATTATATGATAAAGTTATGTCAGTAACTTGCAACATGTCGGTGGTTTTCTCCGGCAACTCTGCCCTCCCCAACCAACAAAAACGACCACCACGATAAAACTGAATTACTGTTGAAAGTGGAGTTAAACTTCATAATCCTAACACTATGTGACCAAACCGGTCAGTGACCTTCGACATGTCGGTGGCTCTCTGTAGGAACTTCGGCCTCCCGGCACCATCGACAAAACAGACCACCACAATACAACTAAATTACTGCTAAAAAGTGTAGTTAAACACCATACCTAAACTAAACCTGCTTACAAATATAAGTTAAAGTAATTTGTACAATTCACTAAGTGTCAATAAATTTTAAAGTTCTGGAAATAGGTATCTGTCTCTCCACTTGGCTTCATTTATCTCTCTTTTCAATCTTCTATTTTCGGTCTCCAGCTCTCTTCGGAGTATCCTCTCCTTCTCCATTCTACTGTCCACGTTCTTAATCTCACCTAACCTCTGTTTTGCCGCCTCTCTCGGACGTCCGAATTGGTCTATGCCGAGACACAGCCACCTGATGTATGCTTCCAATTCCTTTTGTTTTTTCCGGGATTGGCGGAAGTGTCATAGGTTGTAATTCCAAACTTGACGTTTGCCTAGACTCCTCAACGGTGGTTTTAAAACCAAAAGAGGAGCTGCAGTTACTAATTTTACGGACATTTGTGAGAGCGGACTCAGTCTTATTGCGAAGGCGATAATCTCCCAGAGAAATCTTTTGAACAGGTAAAGAAGAAGACGATGATAATTCAACAGGAAGCACAGGCGGAACGACAACGGAAAAGTCAGTATTATCACTCGGCAGAATGTCATCTGGCAGAGAAATCACGGTAGATATTACCGTAGGTGCATCAGGTACGACGGTCACAATACAAGGAACAGAAGAGGTAGATGTACAAGTAGCAGTAGAAGTAGTTATTACTGAAGAAGATGACACGGTTGCAGATGCTGATGGAATGACGCTGGTAGAAACAGTAGATGTAGTACTAGTAAAATTTTGAAGTCAAATTTAACACCAGGTGAGCGATTACACCTCCTGGGTGTTTATTTTGCCATGTTATATAAGGTAAGTTTATATGGTGTATGCTTTAGCTCTTCTGGATCAAAGATCCGTCCATGTCGACTGTCTGTAAACTTTTTATATTCCATTTTTGAGTTACAACATCAAAGGATCAAGTTTAAATAAAATTGACATTAAACCTCATTGCATAGTTTTATGAAGGATGTTTGAAAACAAATTTCCACTACAGCTGTCAGAAAACTGTTTCTCCAGTCACTGTGGGAGGGCTTGACTAAATATGTTGATGCACATAAAAAACTAGCACATACCTTAACCCTGATATTCTTTGATTGTCAGTGCATGATTGAATTTAATCTATATCTCTTTTGGAATTTGAAATCTCCAAGACTAAGGTCTTAGAAGACAGAATGTATTCCAGAAACGTGTTGTGCATACTGTATATGATATCTACGTTTTATTCTTATTGTTCAGCAACCCATCCTAAATACCTGGTAAACTTCCTAGCATAAGATACAAGTCAAGCAAATCTCGAAGTTACCTACACATATCTGGTAAACTTCCTTGCATAAGATACAAGTCAAACAAACAAGTCAAACACACTTAGTAGAGGACTAGACAAATACCTAGTAAACTTCCTAACATAAGATACAAGTCAACCACACCGAGTAGTGGACTAGAAAAATACCTGGTAAACATCCTAACATAAGATACAAGTCAACCACACCGAGTAGTGGACTAGACAAATACCTGGTAAACATCCTAACATAAGATACAAGTCAACCACACCGAGTAGTGGACTAGACAAATACCTGGTAAACATCCTAACATAAAGGTACAAGTTAACCACACCGAGTAGTGGGCTAGACAAATACATGGTAAACTTCCTAACATAAGATACAAATCAACCACACCGAGTTGCGGACTAGACAAATACCTGGTAAACATAAGGTACAAGCAAACTTTTACTCCTGAAACATCCTAACATAAGTTAGAAGACAAGCACACCTTGTAGTGAAATGGGCGAAGTACTTTTAACAATATTTTTTCTCAGTTTAAGTACAATTCAAGCACAAGTTGTACTAAAAAGTATAAGAAACTTTACCTTGAACAATTCCTAACAAGGCACAAGCCAATCAGACATTGTAGTGAACTGGACGCACATATTTACTCCTTAAGCATCATATCATTATGTACAAGTCAAACACACCTCGTAGTGAAGTGAACCAAATATCAGGAAGGCATCCTAACATAGGGTACAATTTTAAAAACACATCTCGTAGAGGGCTGAGCCAAGTACCCGTGCAACATCCTTACTCAGGTACAAGTCAAACACACATCGTAGAGCGATGAGCCAAATACCCAGAAAAAGATCATAGCGTAAGGTACAAGACAAACACCCCTCGTAGAGAGCTGGGAAAACCTAACATAAGGTACAACTCATACATACCTCGTAGACGTAGAGCGCTGGACCAAGTACCCGTGAAACTTCCTAGCATATGGTGCAAGTCAAACACACAGCGTAGAGAGCTTAGCCATCCTAACATAAGGTACACGTCAAACACGCCTCGTAGAGAGCTGAACCAAGGACCCGTGAAACATCCTAATGTACGATACAAGTACCCGTAAAACATCATAACGTTATGTACAAGTCACTCACACCTCGTAGAAAGCTTTGGTCATATACCCGGGATTCCGGGAAGCATCCTGACGTAAGATACAAGTCAAACACACCTCGTAGAGAGCTGGATCAAATACCAGTGACACATCCTAGCGTAAGGTTAAAGTCAAACACACCTCGTAGTGAGCTGGACCAGGGACCCGTGCAATATCCTTACGTAAGGTACAAGTCAACGCAGCTCGTCCAGAGCTTGATTAAGTACCCGAGAAACATTCTAACATTACGTACAAGTGAAACACACCTCATAGAGAGCTGGTTCAAGTACATAAGGTACAAGTCAAACATACCTGGTGGAGAGCTGGACCAAGTACCCGGGAAACATGCTGACGCTTATTTTGAATGTTATTTATTCTTCTTTGAACATGAACTTCAATCCATACATTTTCAATAATGTTAAAGTAAAAACTCTGAGGGGTGTTAAAGTTGAAATGTATATCTACAATTCTACCACTGGTTTGACTGTTGTGACACAATCGTCTATAATCATAGGATTATTATGTGAATGTGTACAATTCGCCAATGTGTTTTGGATTTTAGTCTAATATAATGAGGGAAGGGTAGGGTTATGTTGTTTAACGCCACTTTCAACAATATTTCAGCTACATTGTATATCCTGGCGGTCAGTTTTTTGGGTGGAGGAAGCCGGAGAAAACCACCGACCTGTCGCGTCACTGACAAACTTTATCACATAATGTTGTATCGAATACACCTCACCTGAACGGGTTTCGAACTCGCAACGTTAGTGGTGATAGGCGCTGATTGCAAATATAATAGGTGGTTGTTAATCTAACTAGATTCGATTTGATTTGATTTTGATTTGATTTTTGGTGTTTAACGCCACTTTCAGCAATATTTCAGCTATATCATGGCGACCAGTTTTAGTGGTGGAGGAAGCCGGAGTACCCGGAGAGAACCACAGACCATGGGCAAGCAACTTGTAAACTTTATCAGTTGCAGCTGCGAGTCGAGTGCACCTTTTTTGTAATTTACAAAGCCGGGCGCGACCATGAGGGCCCCTTATAATATAACATTTTTATTACGACCTTTCAACCTTTCGTTGCACATTATCAGTCACCGACAATTGATAGTCCATAAATTTAGTTTAAACATATTTTATTAATTAATTCAACATAACATTACAATATTCAACTATATACATTACATAATAGGAAGTAATTAATTGGATTGGGAAACAAGTTACAAGAACTTATATTAATCCCTATCCATAGGAATAAATTTTATTTATAATATACTGTAAATCTCCAAGGGGAGAAGCATATAGAACTAACTAATAATATTTTGATATGAATTAAAGAAGGTGTAAAAAGATAAAGCAAATCAAGTGATTTGGTGTTTGATGAAAATAATGTTTGATTCAAAGTAATTAAAAAAAAAGAAAAAAAAAAGAAGAAGAAATAAGGGAACTAGGTACTGCTGATAATAGATGAAACGTTTACTGTTTGCTAAACAGTTTTGTACATTCAAAAATAAACTGTTATTTTGATCGTCTGTGAGGTCTGGTGATCCAAAAAGTAAACGGTCAACTGTCAAATTCATAGAAAAATCAATTGATTCGATATACCGATTTCTCGAATCATTGAATCTATGACAATAAAAAAGATAATGTGAGTTAGTTTCAGGGACCCCTTGAATTGCATGTATTCCTGGTTATACGATACTTTTCCCAATGGCTTATACACTTTGTGTGTTTTGCTTTTTTATGGATTCGATTTTTCCTACGTATAAATTTCTTGATACTTGTAGTAATCCATGGTCGGCAATCTTTCGTATCGTTATAAATCTGTTAGGAATAGTATTATCTGCTATTCTTAAAATCGTGTTTGTTATGTCTACAATTGTGTCTACGTCGACATGTCCAAACAGTCTCCCATTATTATTTATCTTTATTTCTAACCATATACACTCAAGACTACCTACATGTAGATCCGGTATAATTATGCAGTTGACAATATTCTTAACATATACGACGACACCACCACCTACTTTATTAGATCTATCTCGTCGAAATCGGGGGAATGTATAATCGAGAATTTCCAAACATTGTTAGTCGGTAGATGTATTTTCGTTTAACCAGCTCTCAGTGAACGACAGTATATCATGGCAAGAATACTCAGCTGAGATCATACCTATCTTAGATACAATGCTTTGAATATTTAGATGAATGAATGCAAATGTTTGGTTTATGAGCTCGCTTCGATCAGGTATATTATCAACATCACTATTATAACTACTCAAGTTGTCTGAATCGAACGGGCCTGGATTAATTCAATTCCCGATATAATTAACAAAATGCTAAGAACAATGAGGAAATTGAGACATTTAAGAACACAAATGCCGTCATTAGTTTTCACCTGTAACTTGTGTATTTCAGGACAGCAAAGTGATGTATTTACCTTGCTTGTATATTTTCTGGTCTCTGCTGCTTTGCAAAATAAATGCACTAGTATTAATAATGGTGTAATTTTGGTTCCGTACAACAAAATTAGACTAAAACAAGCAATATCAGTCATGCTTAACAGCTTATTACCGATGATGTCTCTGTATTGATCTACTTCGATACCCAACAGGTTATACCAGTGTTTTGAATATATAGGGAAGAAAGGCAATCGGTAAATAAATCAAGAAAACAGCACGATTCATCAGCAGTGCCTTAAAAATGTGCAAAATGAATTGACAAAAAACAACACGTGGTGAGATGTGCGATGCAAAACTAAAATGCGAATTAAGTAAAGAAATATGTACTCAATAAACATAGGAAAATAGGAGGGGGTATATGGAGGGGTTTATTTATATGATGCTAAAAACATCATGATAAATATGTTCGACTTGGCTTCTAGTATTTCTATATTATATTGAATGGAACGGGTGAATCGATATTATATTTATAACAAATAAAGTTTAATTATATGTGCGTTCCAAGCTAATATACCACAGTAATGCACTTTTATTTTAAATAAAATCTTTTATGTTGCCTAGGTTCTCATTCAGTTTTAGTTACAACTACATAGAGTGGTGATTGCATCGCAATCTACCTTTTGTTAGGTTCAATCAAAGAAGTACAGATAATTTATTTTTAGACTTTGTAGTTTTCAGACTAAAACTTTTCTTATTTGAATAACAGTTCTTTTATCAAATAAATTTTAAATCATTGATTTAAAATTTGGTATATTAAACCAATGAAATTAATCCATTCAGATCACGTGTTCGCTGATGGAATTTTCTTAAAGGGGAAAGTCACGCCTGTTGATTTACAACAACTTTTTGTTTATTTTCCCACCACCTCCCCATCTAGTCCACCTCATTTTTGTTTTGGTACTTTTATTTGATACTTGGTATTTACTTCACACCCTTATTTTACTAATGTTTTTATGCTTGTTAGTTTAGTTGTATTACGTCATTTATTACGTCATTTAATAAATGACATTTAACTGGAAATGATCTTGTTTTATTCTCCCAACAAAAACTAGCGAAGTTGTTACTGTGGGATAACCCGTTATATGGTCCCTAGCTTATAGCAGAGAAATCCAAACCGTAGTGCAATATAAATAATTTTGGTGGGAAAAGACTGAGCGGGAATGTGTTTTTAACTTATTTACTAAGTTATAATCCAATTGAATGCAAAAATAAAAAATATATATATATATATAGCTTAGAGGCAAAATGATTGTGTCTTTTTCTAGCAAATATACCCTTTATGTATGACATAAATTATCAATGTCTGACACAACAATGTGGTCTTAAATAATAATAATAATATAAAATAAATTTTAATTAAATTAACAAATACAGAAGTAAATTAAACAGATAAACACAAACAAGTAGAAGTAAAAAATCAACAACAAACCAATGAAAGAAGCTAAATATATAAAGCTATACTGTACAACACAGTAAAGCACGCATGCACGCATGCACGCACCCATCCACCCACACACCCACCCACCCACACACACACACAGAGTTTTAATAAGAAGTTAGTTCAATATTCTCATATAATTGTTTATATATAATTCACAGGCATTTATGATTTAATCATAACAGTAAAAATCGATGTCATAATTTTCATAAAATATATAGTAATTTTTCGTGAGGTAGATTAAACTTTGGCTAAATAATGTTTCAAGAAAGGGTAGAAACAAAATCATGTGAATATTACAAATTGAAACAAAACTATATTCTGTTCTGTCTTCAGTGCTGTAAACTTCATGAAAATCGAGTAAGATGCGACCGGAAAAGAAACCCTTTAAACTTAAGGTTTCCCTGAAATATATAGGAAACTGCAGAAAGACCCCGACCGTCTGTACTGTAAGGTCTGTTCGATTGACATAATTATTTTATTTTTATTGAAGATTACAACAAACATGATGAAAAAAACGACAGAGAAAATAATTATATTTATATACAAATGTATATGAGAATGCGCGTGTGTTAATACATATATTCCAAAAACAAATATATATATAAATATAAATCAAGGGAATACAACAGTATTTACATTAATGCTGTTTTACACATGTGACCTTACGGCAATACAAAGGTGTGTTAAGAACAGCTATTTGATTGGACGAGGATAACCTTGCTTTCGTTGGTGATTACAACAAACATGTTGAAAAATCGACAACGAAAATAATTATTTACATATAAATATGAGAGTGTACATATATTCCAAAAAATATAAAACAAGGGAATACAACAGTATTTACAGTTGTGCTGCCTTTTACAAATGTGACCTTACGGCAATATAAAGGTGTGTCGGCAATATCTATTTGATTGGCGGAGGATAACCTTGACCGCAATCGGAATGTTACTACTATTTGGTTATAGTAATAGTATTTTCCCGCGGTTCGAAGTATAGCGGGAAAATATTGTATTGTCGGTTTGATACTAATGAATATTCATGCGGTAATGGTCGAAATTGACCAATGAGAACATTGTCTTATGGTTGGGAATTTAGGTGTGTTCGTTTGGTTCTCTTCACTTTCTAGCCGTCGTGCATACGTGTAACAAAAAAAATGGACGTCGAGCTTCGAGATACCATCGAGAAAGAAGTACACAGCTCCGTGCAGAGTACCCAAAACCAGTTGTTGAGCAGCTTAACTTCACTTCCTGATGCCAGACTATATGGTGTTCAGCGTAATATTCAAGAAAAGCAGAACGCTTTGTCGCTATCCCAGATGGTGAAAATATACGAGAATATGACGGATACATTCAAATTCAAGAAAAGGGGGAGGAACAGTGCAATTGTATTGAGAAGGGACACTGGAGGAGAGAGTGTCCGAAGCAGACAGTGGAACATAGAAATAAGATAAGTAGTTTTACCTTTACGAGTAGAATCGAGCACACCTAAGTCTATATCACAGGCGTCGAACAGCAATACACATACTACGATCGATAGTAAACTTACTCATGCGTATAAAAATAGTACAGGCGTGAGAAATTTGTCTGGGAAGGTAAATAGATGGAAAGAAATCGGTGCAAACTCTTATATTGTTAATGTTATAGAACATGGATACAAAATACCATTTTTACACATACCAGATGAAATAGTTCTTGAAAACAATAAATCAGCAGGTGAAAATAGATTTTGTAAACGATGAAATCGAAAGGTTACTACAAAAAGGTCTTGTGACACAAAAACCATTTAACAGTGGCAAATAATAGCGGAGAAAAACTAAGATTGGTGTTAGACGCTAGACACATTAATCCACATCTGTATAAATTCAAGCACAAATATGAGGATGCGACAACAGCAAGACGGTTATTCAATAGAAGGAATTTTATTTTCTCTTACGACTTAAAAAGTGCCTATCACCACTTGAACATTTTTCATGCAGACAAAACATATTTGGGTTTTCAATGGGAAAATCAGTATTATATTTATAATGTCTTGCCTTTTGGCTTAGCAACAAGCGGGCATATTTTCAGTAAAGTTATGAGAGAGATTACTGGAGAGGTCAGGGGTTAAAGATCATCATGTACTTAGATGACGGCTTAGGGGGTGGCGCAAGTTATGAAGACGCATTAATTTCAAGTAAATTTATTCAGAACGACTTCGAATTTTTTTTTTCTATCGCTCACGAAAAGTGTAACTGGATCCCAACTCATAAATTAGAGTGGTTAGGTTTTTGTTGGGACATGGCAGAAGGTAGTCTGCGAATAACAGACAAGAGAGTTAATAAGCTAAAGGCTTCTTTATCTGATCTGATACAAAGATATCAGACTGAGACAGCGTTGTTTCAAGTTAGATTTATAGCAGGAATAGTAGGACAGGTGATATCAACACAGGCATATTCGGGGATCAGGCCCGATTGAGAACCAGATATTTATATGAATGTGTATTAGGCATGTTAAGCTGGAACTCCAAAGTAATGGTAAGCCATGACGCATTCAGATAATGCAAATTTTGGGTGAATAACATAGATATGTTGAATGAGATAGGATCTCAGTTATGTAATTTGACGTATAACGAAGCACATGATTTTCACATAGTTTGTGATGCATCAGAGACTGGCTTCGGTGGTCATTTGACCACAGGTTCAGAGGACGAACCAGTTGCAACGTATGGCAGTTGACCATATGATGAAAAAGCCCAAAGGTATACTTGGAGAGAGCTCGAGGCAGTTCATAGAACATTGCAAAGTGTTATTGGCTACTTGAATGGTAATGTTGTCAGAGTGTATACCGACAACAAAAATGTGCCACACATATTGAGGGTAGGTAGTAGAAAGAGAATACTACATGAAAAAGTAATGTCAGTACATAAACTATGTTTACAAAATTCAGTTAAAAATGAACGCAGTTTGGATACCAAGAGAATCAACCGACAAGACGGACAGTCTTAGTAGAATATCAGATTGCAATGATTGGGAAATCGAAGACTTTATTTTTAAATACTTGGATAATTTATGGGGTCCACATTCTTCAGATAGGTTTTCTCATGATTAACGCGAAATGCAAACACTATTTTTCCAAGTTCTGGTGTCCCTGTACAGCAGGTATCGACGCATTTAGGTTTACATGGCAATGCACTAATAATTGGTTAGTGCCCCCATCACGTTTTATTCCACGGGTGACAAACAAATTGGAGCATGAAAAGTGTAAAGTTATATTGATTGTTCCCGAGTGGACATCGGCCCCATTTTGGCCGATGGTAGTTAGTAAAGATGGTCATTTCAGAAAACACATGCTTTCAAGGCGATAGCTTAGTTAAAAGAGGCAGAGGCCAAAATGGTATTTTCGGTTCACAGCAACTGAATTTTCGTTTAATAACTTTAAGAATACAATTTTAATTAGGTCAGTACATTTACCAGTGTTTTTATTTATTTTAACAGGCATTAAGCTAAACCAGTTTGTTGACAACGCCATTCAGGATAGCGGTGTGAAACCAGGAAGTCACTTGTACAATTTATTTCCAAAAATGTGTGAACTCCTCGTGAATAGTAAAAGTGATAATACGGTAAAAAGTTATGTTTATGCATTCAAGCGATGGGAACGTTTTATTTCACAACACGGACACGAAATCTTTACCCGCAGAACCGGTACATGTTGCATTATACTTGACACATTTAGTGAACAGTGGTTCTTCTTTTCATTCAGTAAATAACGCTTTGTAGGGCACCAAATGGACACACGAGGTGAATGGGCTACAAGATCCTACCACAAATAGTTTTGCTATGTCCGTAATTGAAGCATCAAAACGTACCGCTTCGAAGAAGACCGAGAGAAAAAAAAAGATCCCATTTCGACAGAAACTTTAATTGAACTATGCACAATGTTTATGGATTCAACTGACTTGTTGATTATAAGAGATTTGACAATGATGTTATTAAGTTTTTCAGGTTTTCTCAGATATGACGAGATTAGCTGTTTGCTTTTTTAACGATATCAAAATTAGTGACAATTGTTTAATTCTGAATATAGAAAAATAGTAAGACTGACCAATATAGACAAAGTAATGAAATTCTCATATAGGTTCTACTCTTGCTTATCCATACACAATGTTATTGAAATATATTAACCTAGCAGGTTTTAGCAGTGGTTCAAACAGTTTCTTATTTCGTCCAATCTATAGATCTGGTCATACATGTAAACTTGTCAACAAAGACAAGAAACTTAGTTATACAGCAGCGAGAGAGGCTTTGGTTAAAAGGGTTAAATCGGTTTCTCCGAATTGTAACGTCGGCCTTCACTCGTTCAGGTCGGGAGGTGCTACAACCACAGCTAATGCTAATGTAAACGAGAGGTGTCTGAAAAAAAAACAAAAACAAAAAAAAACACGGTAGATGGAAATCCGACTCGAGCAAAGATCGGTACATTGTTGATTCTACACATAATCGCCTGAAGTATCACAAATATTGGGATTGTAATTTGTTCTCTCTTTCTATGGCCCCCGTTCTTTGTGTTTTTCTATCACGTACGGCGGGTTGTCGGCAAATTGATATTTGCGTTTTGTTTATTATTCTGCCTTATACATGAGAGTATAGATAATACTAGTATTTTCCCGCGGTTCGAAGTATAGCGGGAAAATATTGTATTGTCGGTTTGATACTAATGAATATTCATGCGGTAATGGTCGAAATTTACCAATGAGAACATTGTCTTATGGTTGGGAATTTAGGTGTGTTCGTTTGGTTCTCTTCACTTTCTAGCCGTCGTGCATACGTGTAACAACAAAAAATATGTCTGTATGTTAGTCTTACATTATTTACTATTTGCATCTTTGTTGTACAATTTTTAAGGTGAGGTCCGACACCTGATTGTCCAGAGATGGGTTCGAGCATTGTCATCGGATACAGGTTTCCAAATTACTTTGGTTTTTCCTGGACGGCCTTGCCCATCTGTGACGGAATTATAATTATGCAATATATAGTTTTGTTTGAAATGTTGGTTGTGTACATTGTGAATTGATTACAAGTGACATGTAACATAACATTTTTCTGTTAATAATAATTCCGGCGTCCATCACGTACGGCGGGCTGTCGGCAAATTGATATTTGCGTTTTGTTTATTATTCTGCCTTATACATGAGAGTATAGATAATACAAGCATGTGATTATGAAGGGAAATTGAGAACAACAGAACATTTTTATATTTTTACAAGTTAATATGGTTAAGTGATAAATGCACGAGAAATGCATGTACTACAGATTTTAACACATGTTTTGATTATGCAAAACATGTTTAGATATTGTTTTAAATTTTTCTTTGGTAAATATATATTAGAACATCATTAGAGCATTTACCTGTGTTTGATATGTAAATTATGACAACAGCAAACTAGATGAAAGTAATTAATTAAATAACAGGCAATACAATACAGTTTTGTTTAATTAAAGTTTATCATTTCTATGTAAGTTCATAGGTCAGATCTAGTTGTTGTACGACTTCTACCAGGGCATCCATTGTGTTTGTTTCTATGTAAGTTCATAGTTCGGATCTAGTTGTTGTACGACTTCTACCAGGGCATCCATTGTGTTTGTTTCTATGTAAGTTCATAGGTCAGATCTAGTTGTTGTACGACTTCTACCAGGACATCCATTGTGTTTGTTTCTATGTAAGTTCATAGGTCAGATCTAGTTGTTGTACGACTTCTACCAGGACATCCATTGTGTTTGTTGCTATGTAAGTTCATAGGTCAGATCTAGTTGTTATACGACTTCTACCAGGGCATCCATTGTGTTTGTTTCTATGTAAGTTCATTGGTCGGATCTAGTTGTTGTACGACTTCTACCAGGGAATCCATTGTGTTTGTTTCTATGTAAGTTCATAGGTCGAATCTAGTTGTTGTACGACTTCTACCAGGACATCCATTGTGTTTGTTTCTAAGATTATGTTGTCTTTATCTTTCATCAGGATTTTCCCATTGGTTGTCCAAAGTTGGGTAATTGTTTTCCTTTTCAGAATTTGCCTTGCATGTGAGTGAATTTTGTTCAGTGTGCGGGTTAAATCCTCATTGATGTAGACGTGTTTGTATTTTGAGTAAGATTGTATTTTTTTTCTACACTTAAGGATCCATCTTTTCACGATGGGGTGTGTTAGTCTTACAATGATTTGTCTTGGTCTGGCATTATTGTGACCTCTACTATCGCCTAGTTCTCCGACCATGTGTGATCTCTCAATGTCAGTGGGCGATATCAGAAATGATTTTCTGGACGATTTTATTGGTATCTTCGTCAGATCCACCTTCACTGATGCCCGCTACTCGTATCAGGCTCCTTTGTCCATATTGCTCGAGTGAGTCTAGATTAGCCATCTTGCTCTAGTTTGAATATTTTAAATATGAGGGGTTCTGTTTTTGCTATTATTATCGATTCAATGTCTGCAGTGATTTTCTGCTTTACCGCCGTTGCTATTTTGTCGATATCTTTGTCTGATAAGGACAAATGTGGCATTACCGAGGACTGTTCGATTTCTCTATTTACATCAACGTCTACTATAACTGTATATTAGACGGAGATTTTACTGGTAATTGAGACCTAGTCATTCTATTTTTTTAACATCTTAACGTTCGGGTGGAGTGGGATTGCTTGTACGTTGCATTCTGTTGTGTGGAGTCGACATTGTTGGAATATGATTTTAGCCATGGTGAACTTATTTGGTATACGGTAGATTTATTGACAGTCAATAAAATGTAAAACAAAGGTAGATAAACGTTGTTGATGTGTGTACAAATACCTGTTTACCTGGTGACACTGTGAGCTGTGTTCACGTTAACATAGAAAATATATGAAATAACATTACAGAATTTTAAAGTTCATGTTTCCATGAATCTAGCACTATATCATCATTGTTTAATTATTGAAATTGTCCAAATACCTCCGTAAAGTGGGATATAGCACAGAAAAAAAACCTCAACCATCCACCTCAGAACATGCGTAAATGCAGCATTAAGGAGAAAGAGCAAATGCTGGTTGGCTCGGAATCAGAATAATGTGTCCGGGTGGAACGGCATGTCTGTCTACCAGCGAACTGTTGTTTCAGTGCGCTAGCACTATTAAAATCCAACAGCGTGTTGATCTAGTACAAAGCGGACCTCATTATCATCTCATTGAAAATTAACTTGTTCTCTCCATGATATAGCTGAAAAATTGCTGAATTGGCGTTAAACAACAATCACTAATTCGCTCGAATACAGTTGACTTGATGTTAAACCACAATCAGTTGATATGCTTTGACAATTTTACTTTTCTGTGTTATAGCAATAGGGCCTTGTTTTTCCATTGAAAAGGAAAAAAACACACCCGAAATAAGGTTCTTGTGCTTGTTACGCAAACTTATCCACACACATGCCGTTCACAATGTTACCTTTTTACATACAAGATGTAATATGTGTAATCATAAATATAGCTGATATACAGTTCACTTAACTTAAGCAACAATAAATCGATATGATTAGGAACCCTTGGTTCAGTCGCTTCCTTGTTAGCAGCAACCTTCTATCAAGGAAATCATGATAGGAACCACAAGCCCTGGAATATCGCATCAAGATATATATACTTCATATGCAGGTGCTGTTGGAATAATGCTACATATAAAAGGAAATTCACAATGGGAGAATTGAAATCATCTCTTTTGTCATTAAGTTTCGTTATTAATCGGTCCTCATTGTAAATTTCGGAGTGTACGTCAAGGTATGAAGTGGTATACTCCATGTCAACTCGTACCTTTTCCAACTCGTACCCTACCAACTCGTACCCACTTTTTTACCAATTCGTACCCTACTATTTACCAACTCGTACCTTCATTATTATATCCATAACTAGTGCCTAATGTAACTAACTCGTACTATATTTACTAACTATTTAACCAATCCTATGTTATTTATCAACAAGTACCTTTACCTTTGTCTTTGTACAGGTAAAATTCCTCCGGAATTCGGAGCACTCCAATTATGAAAACAATTATAAAACCTAACTTAACGGGCACATACTTAAAAATATACGTATTTACAGTTATGATAAAATATAAGTAGTAGTTAAAAATTCATCATTTCCATGTTGTGTGAGTTCGGTTAGTGGCATAAAAACGTATTTACATCCAATACTAAAAAGTATAAAACATGTATTGTAAAATAGTCGTTTCACAGAAGTGCTACAATTAAAAGCGTTGTTAAAAGTCCATTCCGCTGTTTAGTTATTCATATTAGTAAAAACGAATATACACACAGCACTAAAAGATAAAAGCGCAGTCGTAATTTGTACAACCAACTCTTAACCCTAACGTCATCTCATTACCATCTAATTCTTTTTTCCATGCTTTATCATATTTTAAATATATATAGTGTAATGCTATATAACTAATAGTTTGTACAATTTGTCAATGCATATTAGTTTTATTAGGCAATATTTATTATATATAATATATTTGACTAGTGCTGCACTATGTTGTTAGATAAAAGAATAATATGATTGTTTATATTCATTTATTAGAACTATATCAACGATAACAACAATGCACAAAGTACAAAGTACTTAAAATACATCATACATATGTTGCTGGGGTTAACTTAAGTCTACACAATGGAGTGAACATTAAACAAATGTCATAATAGCGTTCATATTTAGCAGTCTACACAACAAAGTGAACATTAAACAAATGTCATAATAGCGTTCATATTTAGCAGTCTACACAACAGAGTGAACATTAAACAAATGTCATAATAGCGTTCATATTTAGCAGCCTACACAACAAAGTGAACATTAAACAAATGTCATAGTAGCGTTCATATTTAGCAGTCTACACAACAAAGTGAACATTAAACAAATGTCATAATAGCGTTCATATTTAGCGGTCTGCACTACAGATTGAACATTAAACAAATGTCATAATAGCGTTCATATTTAGCAGTCTACACAACAGAGTGAACATTAAACAAATGTCATAATAGCGTTCATATTTAGCGGTTTACACAACAGAGTGAACATTAAACAAATGTCATAACATCGTTCATATTTAGCGGTTTACACTACAGAGTGAACATTAAACAAATGTCTTAATAGCGTTCATATTTAGCGATTTGGCGATGGTCTATTGAATTGTCCACAGGTACGAAGTAGCTGACTGGCAGAAAGCTGACCGTTCTCGTAGAATTCCCATACTTCGAAGAACTTGGACTGTAAGTAGCGGGATGACGACCTTTGTTGTGTGGTCAGCTTGGCTTGTGTCATCATCTTCTGTTGTGTAGGCAGAAGTGTTGCTTCTTCGTGAAGAAGTGGGACAAGGAGGTAGAATGGTGTCTTCTCGGCCGTGTGACCTTTTTGTTGATGCGGCGGTGCCATCCTTCAAAATCATTGTTGGTCCTGGTAGACTGGTTGTATACGGACAAGGGCTCGACGGACCAGATGGTGTTGTGAATCCAGGTGGTTTCAACATAGTCTACCAGACGCTGAAGTGGTGCTGTCTGCAGTTGTCGGAGACACCTAAAGGCGGACTGGATGTGCTCGGCAGGCAGAAAGAGGAGAGCCACCAACTTGCGTATATATTTGAAGACACTGTCTTGTTCATGGTATGCTGGCTACAAAACAAAAACAAAATTATAAATAGCGAGTTATGATAAGGTTAATGTTAAACGTATTGATCAGAGTATAGAGTAATCATATTTATAACCTATAAATGCAAAAGCCAATATGCAATATGTAATGATTGTACACGTTCATCTTGTTTTGTGTTATGGTACGATATATTCATGTAATTTGATTGTTTAGACATCAACACCGCATACATACATGTTTTTAGATTACTAAACTTAGACGTCAAGGTATACAATTGTAATCAGCGTTGCGTCTCATTTCAAACTCAGTACGTACAAAACAAGTAATACAAACGTGATTCTTACCTGTAGGCCAAGTTCTTGAACATGTCTGAAGATAGCCTGTGTGAAATGGAACAGACACCCGTTGATGACTAAACCAGGGAATACTTCACGGAAGGCTTGCCATACACCAGATGCAAAGTCGGCAACAAGAACACGGACGCTAGGTGCAGGAAGGGGGTCTTTCAGAGCCTGGAATACCTACAAAATAAATACAGTTACAATTTTGGTGCTGTTATAAAGGCGTGAATGGTGAACAGCTGGGTGAAGGGTTCCTTTACTATCTTGAAGGTACCATCTACAAACCATCCTTCTGAAGAAAACCATTTGGGGTGAAGTCCTTGGGTAGTTTATTTCGGAGATGGGATGTTGTCTCCTTAGCATTAGTTCGATATCCATTCTTTTTTCATACATCCATATCAATAAAATAGCATGCACTGTTTAAACTCTTAATACTTTATTCTTAGATAAACAGAGGATATCAAATAATTTAAAAAAGTAATAACAAATTAAATTATAGCCTTACCTTCCCATCAAACGACTTTATGCATAACAAGGCAATTTTATATAAATTGTTACAAGCGTAAATGTTAAAACGAGTTGGTCGTAATACATAGGAAAGGTACGAGTTGGTCGTATTACATAGAGAACGAGTTGATATGGTACAAAGGTACGAGTTGGTAAAACAGGGGTACGAGTTGGTAGGGTACTAGTTGGACAAGGTACGAGTTGACATGTTTCCTTATTTCTAACTGAATGGGATAGATGCGATCAACAAAATCTTATTTTCAAATTACTAAAAATTATTTTGTGAAACAAATCTTAGAATTATTTAGTGAAATGACGTCATCTATATAGCACAACGTGAAATTACATGATCAGGCTAGCTTCTTTTTGTTTTTCATGAGATGTTCCTGCATGAATTCTGCTTCGCACAAATAAAAGAAATTCGGTACTCATAGTAATACCGACTGTCTGTTGAAAGACACGTCCACCAAACAAAACAAATCTGTTGTCAATCAAAAACTCGAGCATCTAGATACCAATTTCAGATAATTGTTTTGATAGAATCAAGGTTTTTTTTTGTTTTTTTTTAACAAAATAAGATTTGTCCCTTTATAAGACAAGGTATTTGTATCAACATTAACCATTCTTGTTTGTGAAACACAGTTGGACTAATTAGTTTAATCTTTTAGTTTTCGGTGGGAAATAGTTGTGTAGAAGGTAGAGAAGTCGCATGTTTGAATGCTATTCTGAGGAGGACATTGATTGTATGTACTCTTAACAAATCTTGAGCATTTTTTCAGAATCCATATCCGAGTCACAATGCACTTTGCGTAGCTAGTGTCATGATAGCTTTGACGCCTAGTTGATAGAATGTACGTTAATAATTTGGAAAGAGGATTCGTAGATCACTAGATATGTCTCATGTTCGAGGGAAGTCGACTGTGTAGCTTATTTTCATTAATAACATTTCAATACTGGATTCCCATCGCAACAATGTAGCTTATTCTCATGGATAATCTTCTGATACCTATGCCAGATGCTCGAGAGATGTCAGGTTGCTCATTTTCATGGAAAACATTCCTATATCTATATCACACATTGGAGTGATGTCTTCTTCTAGTACTTTGTACGATGTTCCATCAATACTGATGTTTATTCCTCGGCGAGAACAGAAAACATAAATTCTCAAAATAAACATAAAATATAATATGTATATATACTGGACAGCAAACCAGAGGTTATCAGGAGCCTGTAATCGCTAACCTGGATCAAAGCTGAGTGATTATAGAAACAGTACAAATTTGAACCCATCATGGCTTGAAATACAGCAGTTTTGGCCATTTGACATAATTTGTATTTTAAGTAATGACAGCCATCTTGAATATAGGATGGAGCTGCCGGATACCTAAGGACCATTCTGGCCAAGTTTGTTTGAAATTGACCAAGTGGTTTATGACGAGAAGATTTTTTAATTATTTTTGTTCTTATTTAATCTTAATTTGCATAATCGGTCAAAATCAGGAAAAGTTAAAAGTTCATATGAAAACCAGGAATATAATATGTCAAAAAGTTCATAATTATACTTATACAGTTCAAATTTGAGTCCATCATGGCTTCAAATACAGCAGTTTTGACCATTTGATGTAATTTCTATTCTTAGTAACGGTGGTCATCTTTGATATAGAACGGCGCTGACGGACACAATGTTGATAGGGAACCACCTAAGGATCATTCAGACAAAGTTTGGTTGAAATTGAAAAAGTGGTTTTTGACAAGAAGATTTTTAAATGATGTTTTGCTTATTTATGCCGAATTTGCATAATCGGTCAAAATCAGCAAAAGTTCAAAGTTCATAAAAAAATCCAGCTATATGTGTTCAAAAGCTCATCATTATGCTTATACAGTTCAAATTTGGGCACAATCTGGCTTGAAATACATCAGTTTTGGCCATTTAAAGACATTTCTATTATTAGAAACGGCGGCCATCTTGGAGACAGGACGGAGCTGACAGACATAAATTTGAAAGGGGACCACCTAAGAATCATTCAGACAAAGTATGGTTGAAATTGGCCACGTGGTCTCTGACAAGAAGATTTTTAAATGATTTTTTGCTTATTTATGCCTAATTTGGATAATCGGTCAAAATTGGCAAAAGTTCAGGGTTCATAAAAAATTACGTAATATAATATGTTAAAAAGCTCATACTTATGCTTCTACAGTTCAAATTTGGGCACAAGTTGGTTTAAATAGAGCAGTTTAGGCCATTTTAAGAACTTTCTATTTTTAGTAACGGCGACCATCTTGAATGGATGGCGTGGCTATCGGACACAATTTTGAAAGGGGCCCATCCAAGGACCATTCCAGCAAATTTGGTCTAAATTAGCTCAGTGATTTCTGAGGAGAAGATTAACATGTGAAAAGCTAACGTTAGACGACAAAGGACAGACGACGGACGAAACCTGATGGCAAAAGCTCACATGGCCTTTGGCCAGGTGAGCTAAAAAGGGGGGATTTTAATTTGTAGCCTTGGATCAGAGTTTTAACTGATTCAAGGACTGGCCAGGCACAACATTGTAGGCTGGTAGCGAGTTCCAGAAGCATATTGTCTGTGTAAGGAAACTGTATTGAAAGTAGTCTTTAGTTGTGCTGTAGGTTTGGAACTGCAGTTTATTGGTGGACCTAGTTATTTTCTATTGATGAGAGACATACTGGTTAGGATCAATGGCCACATCATTGTTGGTTATTTTATAAAACATCGTGACTCTGGATCTCATATGTCTTTGTTCGGGGGTCTCCCAATTCAGGTTGTTTATCATGTCGGATACTTATGGTATCGACCAGATACAAAGCGTGCTGCTCTCCGCTGACTATTTCCAATTCATCTTTGTTCTTTTTTGGTATGTGGTGACCATACTGTAGAGCAGTATTCTAAATTTGATCTTACTATCGCTTTATATGCGTTATCCTTTGTTGTTTCATTTCTGACCTTCAGGTTTCGTCGTAGAAATCCCAGTACATTGTTGGCTTTCCCAGTGATATTACAGATGTGGGTGTTCCAAGTGAGATTGTTACAGAGTGTAACTCCTAAATACTTAGCTTATTTGACGTCTTCAAGAATATGTCCTTTCAAGAAATATCTGTTTTCTATTGCTATCCTAGATCTTGTGATGGACATGGACTTCCATACCTCATGTAAGTTCCCATATTTCTAGATGATGTAGGTCCTGCTGTAATATGTCACGGTCGTGCTATGTGTGTATGGTCCTATACAGAATACAGTCATCTACAAATAATCTTGTTTTTGAAGCCACTGACTCTGGAAGGTCATTTATAAAGATGAGGAAGAGCAGCGGACCAAGCACAGATACTTGCGGGACTCCACTGACTACTGGTAGCCGGCTTGAGATTTATTATGTACATTGTAAGGTAGCTTACTATCATGGATAACACTTTGATATCATGAGCAGATGTAAGATAGCTTAGATTCATGACAAATATTCTGATACCTATGCACGCAATAAAGGAATGTCACATAGCCTATTTTCATGGATAACACTTTGATACCAATATAGCACAATGTCGGGTAGCATATTCTAATGAATAACATTTCGTGACCTGAATTACAGATTGGCATGATGTGAGGTAGCCAATCTAATTAAAATTAGATCTACACACTTGCTCCCTATTTTCTATGGGTTTTTTTGGTCGCTCGTAATTAGATTGTGAGGTAGCATATATGCATGGACATCCATCAGACACCTATGCCACATGTTAGAGAGATGTCAGGCAGCTAATTTTTATGGGTAATCTTTTCATACAAATATCACAAAAAAATTAGGTAGCTTATTTTCATGGACAACATTCTGATACATGTACTTGTATGAAACATTGGGGATATATAAGGTAGCTTACTTTCACAGATAATCGTGTGATACCTATATCATACAATAAACAGATGTCAGGTAGCTTATTTTCATGGAAAATATTCTGATACCTGTATGAATAACTGGAAAGAAATGCATGTACTGTAGCTTACTTTCACATATCATACAATGAACACATGTAAGGAAGCTTACTTTCATGGAAAATATTAAACTTTAATCATGCACTGAAGAGGCGGAAGGTAACATATTTTCATGGATAATAATGTGGTACCAATATCACACACTCCAGTAACCATAATGCATGACATGAAATTATTATGCAAATATCGTGTTCAATTAGACTACATAGTTGAGTGAGTGAGTGAGTGATTGTAGTTTACTGCAAACTCAGCAATTTTTCAGCTATATCATGGCGAGAACAAGTTAATTTTCAATGAGATAATGATGAGGTCCGCTTTGTACTAGTCCAACATGCTCAGTTGGATGTTTATAGTGCTAGCTCAATGAAACGGATACACATGTCACCCTACTCAGATACATTAGCCTGATTCCGAGCCCATCAGTCTTTCTCCTTAATGCTGTCTTCCTAGCGGAGAAGCAACAAATACCAATTTCATAATCTTAGGTTTGACCCGATTGGGACTCGTACCTAGGATCTAACACACTCGATTGCATAGATACATGTAATTCCAACTACTGTACAATTACAGTCACGACGGAGAACAGACTTTATAATAATGGTTTATTAACTGTGTGACTCATCCATACCGTTTACCTTGTTGAGTACAGAAAGTGAATGATTGTTGCATGATGTCAATTTTTGAGCCAATTAATGAACTCCAAATAAATTTTCTTTATTAGAGAAATATAACATTAGTGTAAAGTGAAAACATATAAATAAATAATACTAGAGGCTCAGTGGGTTGAGCATGTGTCGCCTGCTTTTCATTCTGATTTGAGGAAACTTAATGCAGAACCTTCCATACATGTAGATGCTTCCTACCAAGGTTCGGTTCATATGGCTAAGCAGTTTCAAGGGAGAAGATCTTTTAGAAATCGACCAATCAGAAACAAGAAATACATGTGGTGGCCATGGTTGCTAACCAATCGGGACGAAATGAGTAATCTTCATAGAGGACATTCGATAGATGTTTCCTACCAAGTTTCGGTGGCAGCCATGTCTGTTAACCGATCGGGACGAAATGAGCAATCTTCATAGAGAACATTCCATAGATGATTCCTACCAAGTTTCGGTGGTAGCCATGTTTGTTATCCGATCGAGACGAAATGAACAATCCAATCTTCATAGAGAATATTACATAGATGCTTCCTACCGAGTTTCGGTTCATTTGGCCAAGTGGTTTCAGAGGAGAAGATTTTTAAAAATCGGCCAATCAGAAACAAGAATTACCTGTGGTGGCCATGTTTGGTAATGGATCATAACAAAATGTGCACTATTGAGAGAAGACATTCCATAGATACTTCCTACCAAGTTTCAGTTCATTTGGCTGAGGGTTTTCAGAGGTGAAGATTAAAATGTGAAAAGTAAACGGATGACAGACGACGGACAACAAGTGATGGCAAAAGCTCATGTTGCCTTTTGCAAGGTTTGCTAAAGAGAATATCTAAATGTGAATACCTACTTGTAATGTATAGAATAAACAAGTTACACTATATGCAGCACAATCCTCTTATCAATCCTCTTATGAATTTAATGACATTATTTTTATCAAGTTTGTATTGTTTTGCCCATAAGCCAATATCATGCGTACAGACTTAACCTTTCTATTAAGTTAAACTTAGGAGCTGACTTTATGTTAGCTTTATGTCAACCTTAGTTAACACGATGGGTGCCACTAGTGGAGCAGGAACTGCTTACCCTTCCGAAGCACCTTAGTTCACCCCCGTTTTTAGTGGGGTTCGTGTTATTCGATCTTTAGTTTTATATGTATGTTTTGTAGATCGTTGTTTTTCCTTTTGTACTTTTTCTATTGGCCATTGTGTTGTCTGTTCTTCTTCGATATACGGATTCTGATTGCCCCGTTGGTATCTTCAAAATCTTCTTAACTTTCTCCATGCTTCAATCATAACTTTCTCCATTATTCAATACTCTCAAATGGTGATGGTATTCGAGCAATTGTATCTGGTAAATAAAGCTGATGCATTTTTGTCACACTTTGACTATGTCCATGAAATTGTGTCTCTATATATTATCCAGAAGGTGTATTAATTATTTCTACAGAAACGTAAAAATGTGAAGAAAAACCGGAAAATTCAAAAATTACGATGACAGAAAAGCTTACAACATAAATGTGATTAATTATGGAATATTGACATATTTGATGTGTATTTCTTAACAACAGTAGACACTGTTAACAATCAAATATATATTATGTAGCAACATTATATATCTATGATAAGTGAGATTTAACGTGACGTGAAGATAGCTTTGCTGTGCTTTTTATTGATTTATGTAACATATATAGTAAATGATCAAGCTTGTATTATATTAACCACATCATCTCACCAAGAGGGGAGGCTTGGAGCCATAAAAAAGTTTAATTCTACCACTTTTTATTGAAGTGTCTGTACCAAGCCAAAAAGTGAGCAATATGTATTTTGCCTATTTCTACGACTTCTTCTGTTCTGTTGCATTTTTGAACATTTTTGACTATCTGGTATTTTTGTTTTTTGCTTTGTTTTTTTTATTTATCTAAAACTGTTTTAATTCATGAGGTTTTTGTTGTGGAAGTTACACTTAAATTTTGTGTTAATAAGGGTAATAACAAAATTACCGAACTCCGAACAATCTTCCAAAGGGAAAGTCAAAACTCATAAGTATATAAACAGACAAAATCAGTCAACAACCGGAAAACTGTGAAAACCGTAATGACCCTGACTTGGTACTGGCATTTCCAAAGAAATGATGGGTTGAATCAGATTCTATGGCGCCAAACCTCCCACTTTCATTACGGTTCAAAGGTTCCGGCTGTAACTATAAGAGCATTTATAACAATACTAGAACAAAATAGGTAAAATAGTAGTCAACGCAGTACTAAATTCAGTGAGGATGGTGGAACATCTATCGTGAACCATCCCCATCAACAACCACGAGTTCCCTGAAATATTTTAACTACGAAAGTAAATGTCAAAAACACTCTTATGTCACACATTGACAAAAAATACATTTGACATTATTGCTGACTTCCTTATCTTTATACATTTTCACAATATGAAAATCCATCGTTCACCATTGTCTCTGCAGAAACAGAATATATTTCGACAAGATCTTGGTATCGGAATATAAACTTTTTAAGAGATTGAATAAGGCGAATATTTTAATAGCCCTGGTCCAGTAGCCTGTTTCTCAGATAAAGATGACGTTTCAAGAAATCAGAATAATTGCTACTGACCCTTGCATAACGAATCAATTGCGAGATATAAACACCATATGCAGGAGAAACTGGTATATTGCTGCACATATTTGGAAAATTTATGATTTTAAAATTGAAGTCGTCCCGTTTATCAAAAATTTTAGTATTGAGTTGACCACTGTCGTCAAATTCGAGGTATAAGTCCAAAAATGATGCGGACGAAGCTGTTTCTGTGGTCTCTTTAATTTCCAGCTCTGGAGGATATATCAATGGAAGAAATTCTGCAAATCTAGAATTATTGATAGATAAAACATCATCAATATACCTGTATGTGAAATTAAAGGCTCTAGCTTCATGAATCTTCTTATCTTTTACAAGCTTTTGAAGAAACTCCGACTCATATGAGTATAACAATAAATCGGCTAGAAGAGGGGCACAATTCGTACCCATTGGTATGCCTACGACCTGCTGAAATAGTGTCCTTCCAAAGGAGACAAACATGTTATCGATGAGGAACTCCAGCATACTAATCACTTGTTCCTCGGAGTAGCATGTTTAACCTTTTTGATTTAAAAAAAAATATGTGGAATTGTAGCATAACACAACAAATTTTGAGCCATTGTTTCTATGACTGAAAGCTTTGTGAATTGTTTCTTTTAAGCGGGTTTTTAATTTGTTATGCGATAGGGTGGTATATAGAGTTGAAAAAAAAGTTTTGATGGAGGTTACCTGAGAGAAAGATCTTTATTTAAGGTTATCAAAAACATCTTTAGAGCTTTTCAAAATCCACATGTGATTTATGCAACTACGCGAGTAAACAGTTTCACAATATTTTTGTTGTTCCTCTTAAACGACAATCCGACATCTCTAAAAGTTCCAGATTTACATTCATCTGATGTAAGATTTGCTCATTCGTTTCCAAAGTCATCCTGCTCATTCCATCCCCCTTTCTTTTTACCATAATACTAGAATTGGTCGTGCCCTAATTGGTGTGATTTGAAAAGCGTTCAACTGTATGCACTAAGATATTCATTTAAAAACGCTAAATTGTATGTAACTATATTTTGTCATGCGTGACTAATTCTACAATGACACTATGTTTAACTTATAATTGTTTACATTCCTGGATCTGGTCTGCATGGTTTGCAAGCTATGACTATATATGTAACGTCGTAGGATAAAACATTGTGTACAAGGCTTATAAATGTATGGTTTACTTAGCATTTCCCATCTGTTTCATGCCGTATACAAAATGCATTCATTTCCATGAAAATAAACATGTATAGTGTCTATGCTGCAATATTTGAATTGTAAAACAATGGGACAGAGATTTGAAGCTGACGAAAATCGTATAACAAGTAGATTCAGAGTATAGTTAAACTAAGTATGACTGGGCACTTGCCACTGTTCTTACGGCTCAAGCCGCAGAGCTTCTAAGCTTTTTCCCAGGTGGGGGCATAGGGGTATAGGATATACCATCTCTATTAGGTATTGTCAGGTTATCATACAGAAAGCTTGGGTGTGGACATGTCCGTACAGTGTTACTGTACGTTAAGGAACTCCTGTAGATTGTGCCATGAATTTGCTAGAAAAGGCTAAAATTTATTCGATCCCGACCCAGTAGTACACATTTCTATAGTAGCAGTCATAAGGCGTTATCCCAATTGCTCCGTCCTTGAATATGCATGATATGTTAACCGTTCCACGTTAAGCAACGACTAATCGATCAATCTACCAAATATTTGCTCTTTTTCTGGTTATTGGAATGTGTAGCGAACGTATGCATGTTAGCGTGCTCGTCTCGAGTGTGGAAGATCATGTGTTCTATCCTCGGTCGGGTTAAATCAAAGACTTTAAATAGGTATTCGCTTCTGCTCCGCAAAACACCCTGTATTTAGAAGTAAGATCTAAGACTGGTTGATACTGAGATTGTTTCCCCTAAATATATTTGAATGGAAAATTGGAAGAGTGCTTACCAACAGGATCGCTGTCATCAATCAGACAGTCCATTATATTGAAATGTGTCCTTTTATGACAAAAAATACAAATGTTTGCCGATTTTCTTCCTCTTCAAATATCTGTCTCCATGCCACGTAAGAAGATGATCAAATATACTGTCAAGTGTTGTACTATTGTTTTTTTTTAATACTATGTATAGCTATTCAATGTTTCCATGTAATGTGCAATGAAAAATGAATAAATTGATTTGTTATTGTGTAAAAGCTATACTTAGCACGGATGTAAGCTCATCTGACCCTTACGATTTTGGGGAAACTTAAGATGTTGCTGTTTCACATAGAATCATCTGGGTATTGTAGGAAAATCATTTCGGAAACACACTTATGATGTCTAAAAAAACGTCTTTAGCATATAGCCGGACATTGATAAGTACAAATTATGTCACGGAAATGTCTAACTGTTTTTTATATAAGTTTTCATATAACATTTTAGACGATTATATTTTATAAGGAAGAATTCCAGATTATCTTCATGTAAACCTACAGTTTACGACTTTGCAAGAAATTTAATAATTTCTCCCTGGTTTTGTAAACCGTTGCGACCAACTGATTCCTGGCTACTATTTTTTTTTTATAATAATTATGTATATATGACAATTATTGTGTATTATCAATGTGTGTTTTATTGTTTATGTAATTTATGCCAACAACATTAAAACTATTTGAAGTATTTATATTGATCAATGAGCTCAGTGATTGGTCTTAAATGTCACTTTCAGTAATCTTACAGCTATATGGTGACTATCATGCATAAAGGAGGAAGCTCTTGCAGTTAGTATGACCAGCACCGTCCATTGGTATCTAGGCCTTCTCAGTTGACTCATGTAACTGTGTGCGTTCTCATGTTGGGCTTGTGGTCAGGATTTAAGGCACTTAATCATTATACCACTATTAATAGCCCTGCCACTTTTTTTGAAGTGTCTGTACCAAGCCAGGAAAGTGAATGGTCATGTATTTGTGTGTTAGGGGTATCGAATTTGCCTCTTTTTACGATTGTTGTGTTGGATTTTGGAACTATATCGACAGTGTGGTCTCTTTATTTTTCATTTTATTCGAGAAAGGGTGCAACACAAAAAGTTTATATTTTCTGCGCAATGTAAGATAATCTATGTTAAATCTGGAACATTTTCTATTTTTATTGTTTGTCATCTCAAATGCTTAATAAATAACTATTGAAACACATTTTATTGCCAGACACCTTGTTTTCATTTCACAATGACTGACGTGTGCATGCTACAATAACGAATAACAGGTTATTAACGTGGGACAAGAAGCTTCGTACGAAGACTATATCCAAAGCCTCTAAATCAAGCAAATATATAAAGTTTAGTGTCATGTATTTTATAAGTCGCGAAAACAGAAACATTAAGTATTTTCCAATGCAATCGCGAACATTTGTACACGGAGAAAAACCCAGTAGACGGTAAAAAGAAATTGATTGAGGAAAATGCACAAAGCTACCAGAGACGATCACAGAACAACGACAATAAAGAAGTATGAACGACCAATTATTAGGTATCTAATTATTTTGTGTATTTAGTGCACAGTGTGGAAATAATTGCTTTTAATGGTGTAGAACTAAATGCATTAAAACATGTGTAATGATTTATATATATATTTTCCTTCAGTTGCCCGTGGTTTACGATATTTTTCCACTCAAGAGAGTTAAATTTGAAATTTTAACCACAAGCCGTTAGGCGAGTGATTAAAATTTTAAATTTAACTCTCGGGAGTTGAGAAATATCGTAACCCACATGGGAAACTAAAGGAAAATTTGTTTCTCCCATTATTTAACACAAACTTTATTTCAAAAGCCGTCAAACGAGTCAAACGAGTCAAATGCGGGGAAAGGCACGAGACATTTTAATCCTCTAGAGGATTACAGATTTGTTCACCACTGGTTCAGCGGGGTGAAAACGCCGTAATAATGGGAGAAATATATTTATCCTACATTTATATATATTCTTAACTACAATGTATATTCAGTCTAATTATGGCCGTTGGTGTTATTATTAGTTTTTATTTTGGTATAAGCACTACACAGTTAGTTTTGCAATCAATGGTCCTATTGATAAGATAGAAAAAACATATACTCAGAAGTTGAATCAAGCCAATGCAATATATTATTGTACTTCATGACATTGTAGCTTGCTTAACCAAACCCCACCACTTTTTATTGAAGTGCCTGTACAAAGCCAGGAAAGTCAGTGGTCATGTTCCTTTGGGGTATCCATGTTTCCTTTTTCTTCGCTGTGTTTAATGAATGTTTGAACTGTTCTGATAGTGTGTTACATTTTATTTTAACAACTAGAAATCAAAGTGTCTTGAAATTAGTACCAAAAGGCATTATATGCGCTATGTCACGAGAAACATTTTAAATGTTATCCCAATATTGAACATGTTCGTATCAATGTCCAATTCATGAAAACATCATAAATTCATGATATTTTTATTTATAATTTATGTAGGTTTAGTATATTGTGAAAATTAATTTTGGAAATACTAGTTCATTCCATGGAGGCACGGGAGGGAGGAAATATTGTGTAAACAATTACCACACCTTGGCTTCCTCTACGTTACCAGATATATTGAGGTATACAGTTCGCACTGTATAGATTATCATTTTTATTTTAAAGAATGAGGTGACGGTATATATTTGTGACAATGGTTCACAGTACTAATTCATTTATAGTTTGATGCTGAATCATTGATTTGTAATTCATTAAAATGTATTATGTTTCGGTATGTAATATTTACAAATTATGCTGTTACTTAATTTTTTTTAAAGTTCGGTGTAGTTTACACCATAATGTATCATTATTGTTGTTCATCATGTGATATTAGCTCACCTGGCCAGAGGCCATGTGAGCTTTTGCCATAACTTGGCGTCCGTCGTCCGTCGTCGTCCGTCGTCCGTCGTAAACTTTCACATTTAAATCTTCTCCTCTGAAACCCCTGAACTAAATTAAACCAAACCTGGCAGGGATGGTCCTTGTGAGAGTCCCTTTCAAAATTGTGTCCGACAGCCCCGCCTTCCATTCAAGGTGACAGATTTTGCTAAAAATAGAAATTTCTTCAATTGAGTATTGCTGTTTTAGTATAAGTCAAAATGAGCTCAAATTTTAACTGCAGCTACATGGCAATGAGTAGATTAACATATATTCCGGGTTTTTTCTGTATTTTTTTCTTTCAGCCGATTTATACCGATTATGCAAATTAGGCATATTTTGATAAAAGATCACATTTAAATATTTTCCTCTGAAACCGCTGAACCAAAGTACAGCAAATCTGGCTGGGATGGTCCTTGGGTGGTTCCCTTTCAATATTGTGTCCAACAGCCTCGCCCGCCATTCAAAATGGCTGGTGTTACTAAAAATATAAATTTCTTTAGTTGTCAATTTCTGCTTTATTATAAAACAAAATGAACTCAAATTTTAACTGCAGCTACATGGCAATGAGTAGTTTAACATATATTCTGCGTTTTTCTGTGAGATTTTATCAGCCAGTTTATTCCGTTTAGGAATATTATGAGATAAAAATCACATCAAAATCTTTTGCCCAGATATTTGAGTTGAAATTATCTTTGGGTGGTCCACTTTCAAAATTATGTGTAAAACCCCCATTTTCTATCAACTTTAGATGTCAAAATGAAAACCAGGTGAGCAATTACAGGCTCCTGGGAGACTCTAGTTTACATATGTAAAGTTAATACTATTTTTATCATTAATTATATTTATTTTTACCTTAAACAGAACCGGGTTTTACTTATAACCAGGTAAGATGACTGATATACAAATTTGCTGCATGGTGTCGAACATACTGTATGCAAAGATGAATTTGTGCAATGCTTCTTAGACTTAGCATATTTAAGTGTAAGCCATATCCTTATGCTGAAAATGTATTTATTGATACTTATTGATTTATTCATACCATGTGGCAATGCGAACATGCATGCCACACCTGTCTTCTGTGTTGTTGTTTTTTTTTTGTGTTTTTATTTCAACCGTAATGTTCTGTTTTATTATGAATATGTTTTTCCATACATCTCAAGACATTTGCATGTGTACTCATTGTAATGTATATGTATTTATTCCATATATCGTTCGTGTTTTCTACTTGTATTGTGCATGGTACAATAGTTTTGTGTTGGCTTGTCTAGAGCATCTGCATTTAAAAATAGAAAGTAGTGCCAATACCACGCTGTCATATTTAATTCAGAAAGTTTTGTTTATACACTATTATTTATTTTGCCTTTTCTTGGCGGACTGTTGTGCCATACAATGCCTTTGTTTGCCACTTCCTTCATTAGAGCATGTATCATTTCTAATCTACCGAGGGTAATGCAGGATATTTTATGAATTATTGACATGATAAATTTTTAGTCAGTATTGTGTAAAATCTTTACTATTCATTATGACATTGAAACCGCCGTTTGTTGGTCCAACAGGGAAACTTTTTGACAATTTCGAACCATTATTTGTTGAATAATTCTAATGTCGACCTAAACCAACTAACCACATCGGTGATGTGATGGTTATAGTGATCGATAGTGTGTGGTAGATCGTTGGTTCGAGTCCCGGTCGGGTCACAGCAAAGACTATGAAATTGGTATTTGTTGCTTCTCCGCTAAGCACCCCATATTAGGGAGTAATAGCAAATAATGGTTGGTTCTGAATCAAAAATTTATGTGGACTGTTGAATCAGTGAACTAGCACTGTTAAATTTCAACTAGGCGTATTAGTCTAGTAAAATGCGGTCATCGTCATCATCATTTCATTGAATGAAACATTCCTGCCATGATATAGCTGGGATATAGCTCATTTTGTGTTAACCAACAATCAATCAATCACTCACCTAAATATAACTGGGTTCACCGTTCTGTCGGTGCCTACTAGGTTGAAATATATATCAATGTATATTTTTATCAATTAATTATAATAATTATGATGTTGGTTTGATATTGTGAAAATGAAAACTTTTGGCTGCTGATATTTTAGAGTCATCTTTTTTTTTATTAATTGTCAATAAACACTTTGTCATTGTTTTTTTATTTATTTATTTTTTTATTTTACTCAAATATCCCTTACGGATAGGGTACTTGCGTTCGTCTTACAACGAAGGTATTCGCGTTATGTAGAATATGTCCATGTTTTTTTCTATTTCATATGTTATTTATACTTTACACCTACATATATATCTAAAAGCAAATATTGGTAGTTTTATGGGGGAGGAGGGGGGGGGAGCGATTACCCCATGCGAATTATTTCTACATGTATATTTTGCTGTTGGCCAGATGAATATGGGGAGGGGTGTAGAAAGTGATCTACAAATATTGTCAGACTCCAACAAATACGTGGAACTGTGCAAATTGCACTCGATGTATGTATGTAAGCTGCTTTATATAAGCACCTGCCCTAGGTGGCCTATTAATTGTAGGTAATACCAAGCATAATAACTATTCAGTATTTTTAAGGTCTGAAAGGGTAATAAAATATCTCAAATATCCATGGCGATATTTGTTTGGTGACAGTTAATATTTTCTAGTATAATATTAACACAGTTATAAATGTATTATATTTCTTTTTATACTTTGGTAGATTGAAAATGTGTGTAGTATTATATGTAAAATTCTACCTGATTTGATTTTTCATTTAAATTGTTATATTAGATACGAAAATACACCAAACTATATGTCATATAACTTGCATATGAAATAATAATTAAAAATAAATCAAGTCAATATTAAAATTGAGATCGTGAACAGAGGGCCTAGCATAGTTGCTATAATACGACAAAATGAGCAGTAGGATAGTGAATGGTAATTGTTAAGTAAGAAATGCTTTTGAACGTTTTAAAGTAATCCATCGTTTATATCTTTGAACATTAAACTGCCATCTTACTAAATATATTCGCTTTGCACAAGATAAAGTAACAGAACAGCCGTTGGATAAAATATGTATTATGGAGCTCATACAACTAGTTTAACCACCCTGATTTTATTGAAGTGCCATTACCCTGCCAGGAAAGTAAACAGTAATGCATATGTGTGTCAATGGTATCTGGTTCTACCGTTGTTACATTTTGGATTTGGATTGGTATTTTTGTTTTTTCATTTGATGTAACACCATTGATGCCTATTGTACCTCATACAATGGAGTCGAAGTTTATGTAGGTTGTTCTCTGTACACACAAACTGGTACACTATGTATCTATGATATCAAAATGTATTACTTGATCTCGGGTATTTTTTACAGGATCACATAATTGGTAGAACAATGTAACGTTCATATTTGAGTTTTAAATACATCTTGAGTCCATTTATTTTTAATATAGTCTTTTCAAACTGTCGAAAACAGCTTGAATTTGTTTTATATTTTGGATTAGATGAATAAAACACCATTCGGGAACTATGCGTGACTTTGACACTATTTCAGCACAAATATCATTTTTACAAGCCTATGCATACATATTGCAGTAAGCAAACAATATTATGAAAAAAATATATTTGATAATTGTATAAGATTTGAATAGAGGTACGAAACATTGTTTGCCATCTTTAGCACAACACATGTATTGGTCATGATAATCCATGCTGCTAAATGTGTTAAGCTGACCAGTATTCTACCTCTTCTTATTTTCATCTGTGCACTCAGTGCCTTTAATCGACAAAGTGATGAATTCGATATACGAACCTCCCAATCCTAGTGGTATTCGTGTTTTTTTAAATAATGTAAATGACCGCACGGTTTGACTGAACTATTTTTGAAGCTGGCGTTAAAATGTGTTAAATTGCATAATTTTAGCCACCAGAAATGTTTGGAATACCTGGAATTGTAAGCGGGAAGGGTAAGGCTGATTAATCATTGACTGCTTAACGTCCAGTAGCACATATTTTTCATATACATTAGGGACGAGTACAATGCCTGAAACAAAACTAAGCACTATGCATTAATGAGGGAGGGGGACACAGACTTTTGACTGCCACTGGAAAGTGTGGATAATTGGACAGCGACGACACATTTGTTTCATCTCTTTTACTGTAAATAAAAACAATTATATTTGTAAGTGTGTGTTTGAATTATGCAATATTTTCATTATTTAGGGCTAATCAGAAAACTCCAGATCACCAAGGTAACTATTATAGCAAATTGTCTTCAACAGGAGTAAGTGGAGTAATGATATATGAGTAACTGGAGTAATATTAATGGAAAACGGGAGTAATGTTCTATATGTTGACTGCTTGAGGTTTTGTCTATATTACACACAAAGCTTAGTCAAATAATCCATGTATGCAAAAACGTTTAATAATTTAATTCAATAGTATACATGTATTCAACTATAAGATTGTATTTTGCTCTGATTCCAATCGGAAACAGTGACAGTTGTTGTGTAGGGGAATGAATAAGTCGCTCCTAAATTGAATATGTTATCCCAATATAATACACTGTTATTGACCCTAGAATTCACATAGATACGTTGCATCTACTTCATTCAAGATAAATCTATATATAGTCCTTCATTCAACACAAATTGTACTTCATTCAACGCAAATTCTACTTCATTTAACGTAAATTCTACTTAATTTAATGCAAATTCTACTTCATTTAACGTAAATTCTACTTAATTCAACGCAAATTCTACTTCATTCAACCCGAGTTCTACTTCATTCAATGATGTTATAGTTATCACCGTTGACCATCAACATATACTTTTTCACTGATATACTAAGAAGCACATGGAGTTAAACGGTAATCCACATTATGTTTGATAATTATTTCGAGCAAGCCCTCCGATTGCATAAGCATGAGATGAATTGCCTTTCAAAAATATCAATTAATGTTTAATTATATTTATAAATATTTTACAGCTGCATATGAAACGGCACCGTCACGCCACAGGACATTGAGTTGTCCTTGATGACTCGTTCTATTATTTCCTCTTTTTACTATAGCATTCTAATCCCCACTCCTCCTTCCTTCTCCAATGTAACCCTTTACCTCTATATTTTACTGTTTGTATATTTGTTCTCCTCATGTATAAGCTATAGAACTGCTCATGAAACGGTAAGCTTCAATCAATACATATAAATAATTTTAATTATTTAAAGGGCTTCAACGACCAACAAATTTCAATTCATTTTGTTTCTGTTTAATTGCCGATAAAATACTACACAACATTTATTTTTAAGTAGCAATAACTAAATATATTGATAGCTGCCTTGGTTTAAAATCGCAAAGTTTGTTGTTTACAATAAATACAAAATCCCCTGGTTGTGTAGAAACCTATCAATATCATCATACATGCAATTCAAACTATGGTTGGTGTGTCAGGTGTAATGATTGTTTGTATCTATTACTATTTAAAGAATATAACAGGTTTTAAACTGTATAGAAGCCGATATTATGAACAAAATGGGTAGTCATTGATATATATGACACCTTGACTGGTAAATATAATTTGCCATTGTGTATATGGTAATGATATACAGTGTTTATGTGACCATATTAAATACAACACAAATACCACAAATAATAAACCAGGCAGTCTTTGTTGTTATCTATTATATCTGAATCTATAAATATCTTAATCTATAAACATTATATTACTAAGAATGTGATATGCAGTTTCACGCCGTTTATAACTGCGAATAGTATAACTGTTCTGTTAC